>JAIPRN010002917.1:0-25572 GCA_025469175.1 Geopemphigus sp. TES_GeoC_2020 | reverse complement strand
AACGACAAAATGTTATATATATATATATATATATATATATATATACGCGATTTTCATGCGACATTTTGTCGTTAAGTATTATAATAATAATCATAATAATATATAGTTTACTGCTCCCGCTACTAAGGCTCCCACTGGCCTAATGATATGCCAAGACACTCAATGTCGTTTTGATTATTTTTACAAATTTTTAAGTACTAGTCTACGTAATACGAACACTATTACATTAAAACCAAACATAGTAATAATATAAACGAAATCAATAATAAACGTACAGATAAAACGAAAATGAAAAATTGTACTTAATAGTAATAAAAGAGTTAAGATTATATATATTGTATTAACGCGCAGCAATAGGCCCTATAATTATATTGATAAAATATTGACTAAAAAGCGTTTGCGTGTATGATCCATATTGGGGCCTATGAGGGAACACATGACTGGGAAATAGAAAATGAAGTGGGTTCGAACCAAATAGAACGAGTTAAAGTGGGTATACACTATAAAGAAGTAGCAGGAACAACTTGTGGTAATACTTAAATAAATTTAAAAAAAAATCGTAATACAAGTAATATTTACACATTGGACGACTAAATTATGTTAAATTAAACAATTATACTTTTTTTACCAAAACGAATACAAATTAAGAAAAATTATCTACATAACAATTAATAATAATAATAAAAAACAAAAAATATACAAAATAAATCAACTTTAAACTTAATAATGACAAAGCATTGAACTTGGAAAAAAATACGTCATATTTTCTAATGTACATTAACAATTGTTTCAGAAGTGTTGTTTTAAAATAGGTCTTAAATATTTATTTGTTCCATATTTACCATACTAACATAGGAAGGGTAATAAGCTGTAGGTTTCAAAAAAAAAAAAAAAAACATTGAAATCGATCAAATATAAGAATGTTGCTAAACATAGAAATTAACGCTCTTATATATGTAGAAAAGTTTATAAAAAACACCCACAGGATTAATATTATAAATTAATCCCTAATATTTCTTTAAGATTTAAATTTCCTAGTTAATCCACAATTATTAATTATCATTCTATAAAAAGCGACATAAATATAATTTTTTTTTTTATAAAAAAAGAGAAAATTACTTGGCAAAAGCAATTATATTTTGAAGCTTGGGAGGGGCGCACCTCTAGACATTTCTGTCTACATAGGAGTCCGCAGCAGTGAGCCTTTGTATTAGGAGCAGTGAGCAGACTCATGAGGCTGAATTTGATGCCATTCTAGTTGGAGTGGTCGGAGTCAAACCTTTAATTTTACAAATCCATCCAGCAATGTCAACTGGTTCACTTTCTGCTTTTTTTATCCACTGATGATCCTACACAAAATATAAAATGAAACAATTAAACGACTTTTTAATTTCTTTAATCTATTTTAAACGTTACATTATTGATTCGTAAATTTAAATAATAATAATCATGTCAGACAGTTAGTATTTAAAGTCTATACGTTATGTATACATCTTAAATCGTCAATTTATTGTAGAGCTTTTTAGAAGTCTACTTTAAATATTAATTGTTCGAGTATTTAACTTGTTACACCTAATTTTATATATGTAACATTATATAAATAATACATGTATGGGTTAAATTGAATGTTACAAGTATTTTCTTTTTAAAATATACGTTTTATTATTGATTTTGTGCAGTTCAATTTCTCAACAAATTAATTAGGTAGGTGAGTAAAATTATGGTCGGTCAAAATGTACATTAGATTAATGACAAATTGAATATCAAAATATTATCAAGTATTGTTAAAGCAATTTTAGTAGTAAATATTATTTTGGTCTTACCATAAGCATTTTGAAATCTCCTCTTTCGTTAGGATTTTTTTTTAAGCATCTGTCTACAAAGTCTTTGAAAGCGTCAGTGAAGATACCTGCTGGCAATGTTGGAGGTGGCTCATTCACAATGTAATCAAGGAGTTCAAATATGGCCATTGGTCTCGGGCCATTTCCATTAGCTAATATCATATGACAATTAAAATTATGGTATAACGTTTACATTTAATTATTTTAATTATAAAGAAAGACCAACTTACCAAAAACATCGCCTTCTATATTTTCTATCGTTTCAGTCTGAGATCTGGGTCCAAATATTGAAGCCAGGGTTTTAGCATCAGGTGCTGGTATAGGATACATACCAATGGCCATTTCGACCAAAGACAATCCTAAGGACCATATATCACTTTGCAGTGTGTATTGTGTACCCTGCAGTCGTTCAGGCTTGAAAAAATTTAATTATTTCAAAATTACATTTAAAAACCAAAAGTATACAAATATAAACGTATTGGTTTATGTATTACTACTTACAGACATATAAGATCTAGTACCGACAAATGAATTTGCCATGGAGTCAATCAATTGACCAGAAACTCCAAAATCGCATATTTTTATTTCTCCCGCACTGTTTACTAAAATGTTACTAGGTTTTACATCCCTATGAATAATCGAATGTTGTTCTCGTAGATAAATCAGTCCTTTAACAACCTAAATATATATACAAATAAAAGTGAAGTTAATGAAAACGTTCCACCAATAAAAGAATTATTATTGACAACGTACAGCTGCAGTTATAGTTCCAAGTATTGACTCAGGTATTCGAGTTTTTTGCAATATAAGATCAAGGGAACCGCCATCCATATATTCCATACAAATGCTAATTTCACCATCACTATAATCATATGGGTAATTTATATAATAATAAGTAAATAACTATATTAATAGTTAATATTATATAGATGTCAACAATTGTATTACCTATAAAAAGCTCCATAAAAACCAACTATATGTGCATGGTTACATTCGTGCAAAATTTTAAGTTCCCTTATAATTTGTTTTTTTATCGCGGGTTTTACTTCTAAATGTATGAGCTAAACATATATAAAAAGAAAAAATGATTTAGAAAATCAATTAGAAGTCTTCATTATGGAATAATATTAGGTACTTTTCTAGCCATAATCAGTCCACTGGATTTGTGTTTCACTTTCATGACTACTCCTCCATTGCCAGCACCCAATTCACCGTCTTTCATTTTCTCGAAGTCGGCGTCACTCAGTTCACCGCCAATCTTTTCTTTTTGACACAGAAACAACTCCATTCGTTTCCGTTGTTCATTGTCCATTCCAACTCGATCCAACTGTTCTTGTAAACTGGCTACGCTGAGCTTGTCGCATCTACACGCATGAAAATAAATGTTTCAAACTAACCACTTACATCCCGGATGTCAATGTTTTTTTACAGTCTGTTTTTGTACTTACCCTCCGTCCGACGCAGCCGACAATGGCGCAGATGGTGACACGGGCTGTTGGTTGTCGGCCACACCAGGAGGTAAGGTTAAGTTTAATTTGTTCTTCGACATATTCGACTCGCCACGGCAATTACGGTGTCCGAATACCGCGGAGAGCCCCGGCAGAAAGTTTGTGGAGGAGAATGTCCTCGACGATTAGGGAAATGTTGTCGTTGTCAATCTGATAAGGGAAATGTGTTGGCGCATGGGTTCGGAATTTTGATAACGAATCGAAAATAAAGGTTTATTCCTTTCGATCGTCGATTAAATCGTACAGATATCTAAAATCCTTATATCGTATATAAATGTACGTTTTAAAATATTTTCAAAAACTCCAGCGAGAAGCACGCGTCTATAATTTTCCCATTTTTATTTGGTGTCTAATAGACGTTTGTCGTTTTATCGTTTAACTAAGTCGATAATATCGATACGTCGTACGGTCTACGAAAAAACAAAATTATTATTCCTCTAAAAAAATTCACTCTTGGACAAAAAATTACAAAAACGACGTACAAAAAAACGAAATAATCGTTACTCATTATTGGTCGAAATCTTTTTAAATTGGTGAACAAATTAAAAACAACAACTCCAATACTTCTATGAATAACAAAAGTATTGTCGAGAAGTATTCCATGACTCCGACGACTTTCCAACCTTTTTAATTCACGTTTATTTAATATTTTTGTTGCAATTTGAAATTGTATTTCGCTACTTAAATTGTATAAAAAGTGAAATTAATATTCGTAATTTGTAAAGCGCCAGTGTTCGAATTATCAGATCGTGTTCTGGTCATATTGGCTACACTGTACAAGCTATAACCTCACATAATCGTGTGTACGTACGTTTTCAAACCAAAATACTGTAGGATTTGTTTTTCACTACAGTAATATAGTTCTTTTTCAATTTCCGTCGTTCTTTTGCAGGTAAGAGTTCGATATTTATCCGCTTCCATCCCTCTATCCTTTGCCGTATTTCGATCAAATTTAATGTCAATCGTTTCTTTGTTTTATTCCTAACGTATATCCGTAATAAAACATCGGTGCTAATCGAACGTTTTTTTAAATTTTTTGTTGAACACAGACCTAGTCATGGGTAGGTACGCGAAGGAGCCGAAAAATCCGACTAAGTCGTGTAAGGCTAGGGGCTCCAATCTGCGAGTCCATTTCAAGGTATGTCATTTTTATTTATTTTGCGTTAATGTGTATAAACCGTATTGTTGTATATAGAACACTAGAGAAACAGCCAAGACTATCAAGAAGATGCCTCTCCGTCGTGCTGTACAGTACTTGAAGAACGTCAAGGATAAGAAAGAATGTGTACCTTTCAGGAGATTTAATGGTGGTGTTGGTCGTTGTGCTCAAGTATGTATTGTTATATAGTTATATATAGTTCTTTATCAAATTAATTTAGCGATTTATTTTAATTTTATTTCTTTGTAGGCCAAACAATGGGGTGTGACTCAAGGTCGCTGGCCAGAGAAATCTGCTGACTTCTTGTTGCAACTTTTGAGAAATGCAGAATCAAACGCTGATATCAAAGGTTTGGATGTAGATCGTCTGTTTGTTGAACACATTCAAGTAAATCGTGCTCCTTGTTTAAGGAGACGTACTTACAGAGCTCACGGACGTATTAACCGTAAGTTTCATGATAATTCGTTAAATTGGTCATCGTTTAAATAATATAAATTGTAATATGTTTATTTTAGTTTATTTTTTCAATTTGAGGTTATTTATACATTTTTCAAAATATTTGTCAGTTAAAGATTAAATGATCTTTAATGATAAAAGTTGCATTCGTTTTTCTAAAAAGGAATATTTCCAAACAATTTTTACTGTCTAATTGTTTTTAAAATGGAAGATACTTTATCTTATCAAATGTTTAATTTTACAATATTTAAAAATGTTTCATTTATGGCGAATAATTGTAGCTAACAAACAAATTGTATATGATAAAATGTATGATATACTCTTTTATTTAAAAATGAATAGAATTTCTTTTTTAAGTATCATTTTACTTTATCAAGTGATGTTATATTGTAAACATTTAAAACTTGTGATTATACATGAGTTAGTGAATACATAATTTTTATTATATATAAATAATTTCTTTTCAGTTTTTATATTATTTATACTTATATAATTTTTTTGTCATAAATATTGTAAAATTACTCGCAAGACATTTGACATGGTTATAACAATTTTTATACTTAGAAAATTTTAACAATTGCATATTTTTATATTTCACACTTACATTACTTATCTAAAAATGACTAATAATATTTATCGATATTTAATAATAAAAATTATCATAATGGAATAAACCATAAGAAATACTTTAGCTTATTGTAGTTGTTTGATTTGGTTCTTGATTATTATATTCTAACAATATGATTCATCATAATCATAATTATTTTTGGATTTGTCCCTGGATTTATTTTTAAGTTTATTACAGATTTGCTATGGCAACTTAATGTCATTATGATGGCAAAAAACATTAATATAGCTGAAAATAATTATAATTGAAGTATTTTGGTGGATGAAAGTTGTAATAATAATAATAATAATAATAATAATAAATGTTATTATTTGTCACATTATGTATAATTTGGTTAAGATGGTATTAAATTGGAAAATGGATACTAGTAAGAAAAATTAATAAAAATGTTGTTTTATTTGAATACATTACATCATCATTTCTATACATTACTTTTTAAGAATTAAATTAATTTGTAAAGATAGTTATTATTGAAGAACTCAATTTGAGTAGTTATTAAATATTAATCAATAGTTAATAATTAAATAAGTTTATTTTCTAATAAATAATGGTAATTATCAAATTCATAAAAAACCAATGTGTAATGGATAAGTCGTTTTTAACATTTAACACTTAGTAATCGGTTAGTATTAAAAACATTCATGAAATGTGTTTTATAGTAATGTAAAAATTGGTACTTATTAATAGTAAAACTAATATAATGAAAAATCTTAAATAATTTGCTGGCAATACGCCAAATTTGTTAGTACAATATTATTAATAATTAAAACAATTATTGATATCAATCCTTTATGAGTCATTTCTTTATTTTAAATCGTTCAGTTCTATAGTTAATGTTTAGATTTTTTATGTAGTATTAGTTGATCTTAAATTATATTTTAAATCTGTGTTTATTATTTATTTTAGCGTATATGAGCTCACCTTGTCATATTGAAGTAATTCTTGCTGAAAAGCAGAAATTTGTTGCTAAAGTACCCAAGGATGAAGCTGAAAAGAGGAAAGTGTCCAAAAAGAAGTTAGCAAGGCAAAAAGAAAAGTTAATACAACAATAGTTTATGGTTTAATGTATGACAAATATAAAACAATGAAAAATATGAAATTATATTTTTTTAATTTTTATCCTATAATAACTTGATGTCAAACAATTTACTTTCAATAAAGTTTCTTAGGGGAAGAAACAAAACTATAATTTTATAACATAATAACAATAACAAGGGATGGATGAATAATATGTTAATGTACATGAGTATTATATGATTGTGTATGTTGCTTGTTGGTGGTCCTTTCTTATGACAACTGTTTACAATATCGAATTTCATTTTGTATTTTCTGTTATCTACCCAAGATGATTTTTTACGAAGTCTGTGGATTTTATAATCATAAGTAGTCTGCATTTAATTTTTTTCGCTTAATTAATATTATTTTAGTAATAACTATTATGCTGGTAGCATTTTAATGATGTATTATAAATTATTTTCAAAGTCTTCTATCACCTTAATAAAAAATTATTTGTGCTGAGTAATTAATACAGTTACAACACTTGGTGGTTATATATAAACATAATACAAAGCAAATTTTTTCTTCATTAGAACTGTAGCCTTATATTATATTATTTCAGAATCATTTATTTAAATTCTATTTTGTATGAACAAAATTAATTGGTCACAGATATCTCAACTACATAATATATAATTTAATACGTTTTATACATTTTCCATCATGAAATTAATAAGTACATATGATTTGCAATTATCGATTTAACAAATAATTTGTTTTATTAAGTGCGTATAATAGTATAATATTAGTTTAAACGAATTAAAAAGTTCATCGATCATTATTTATGTACCGCTTCTTTAACCTTACAAATAAAGACACGTTTACTCGTATCATTTATATTTAAAGATCGTATAATAAAAAAATTACCGTTTTGTAGTAAATGATTGTTTTCTAGTTATGAAGCTTATGAAACTTGTTTACAAAACGTCCCATGCTTTTGACCCTCGTGTACACCATAGTGTAGTGTGTTGACGGCGTATTGTTTAAAATAATGGCATAGGTCGAATAATACGCATCTTCAACAATGGCGATTGTCGAGTATATTATTCCAGTGACAATTTAACTTGATTTAACCGTCCATAAAGTGTAATTGACTATATCGAACGGTACAAATTTATCGATAAAATTGTTGACGTTCATGGCGCCTATTAATGAGGTCTCCTGGTTTACGACGTGTAACGGTTTATTTCCGCCATTGGATACTATTTGTGTTCCCGTGTCCGAGTTTGTCGCGAAACTACGTTAATTTTTTTTTCTCCGTTGAAATATCGAACGGCGAAAATAAGTCGTTCCCCTCCCGTTATTCGGCGAACATTTTTTTGTTCTCAATATGGAAATTCGACGCGCTACTTAAGTACGACGAAATGGTTAAACACTTCGTGAAACACGACAAACCATCGGATCCGTCACGTCGGCCCGTATATTAAACGCATCGATTTACCCGTAATAACGTATATGCGACTTAATTGCCCGCGGTTTTAGATCGTACGCATTCGATCGGATTAAACGGACAGCGATCCGCGAATAAATTAATAGGAAATAAATAACGAAAGTCTAGGGAACGGATTGATTTTCGAATCGAGCGAACACGGGCTAGTATGGTTTTTTTATTGGCTAGCGGTTTTTTTATCGACGGCCGAATCGGTCGAAATTCCTACGAGGAAAAAACCACGAACCGTACGCTCGTGATCTATATAATTATTGCGGACTAAGTACAAATCAAATCCGACATTGCGGCTACGCGTACGACATGTACCGTACCAAATGGTTCGAAAACCGCAGCGAATAGTATACGCCGACGTAAGTTCGGAGCGATCAAAACCTAAATAAATATATATAAGTCGGCGTTTTCACGACGTTTTTATTGACGCGCGGATCCGTGAGTTTCGTTTGGCGTGGGCCCCTCTAGTGACTCGAATTTCGCGCCCGGTGAACTTTTTCTCGCCGTCAACGGAATAATCGGCCCGGCCATAAACCGGTACCGCCGCGAATATTTCCTCTCGGTCCCCCCCCCCGACCAATTCGTCTAGACAGAAATCGAGCGCCGTACTCCGAACGTGGTTTCCTGTCGAAACTATACCATTTTCGGAATAAGAACGCGCCGGGCCGCGGACCAAAATCGGACCATGTTCGTGCATATCTCCCTTTCCCTCAGCTGAACATTGCCGGCGGCGTGTACGATATTTTAGTACCCTGCGTAATAGCCGCGCGGATCTATGACGACAATTGTCGTCGCGTCGTCGTAACTACGACGTCAACCGATAATTAATATCCAATTACAGAACGTCTGGCGTTCGACGGAGGTGTCCGAGAGTTTCTTCGGCGATCATTCGTATGTCGCTAGCGCGGTGCGTTTTTATTCTGAAAATGGTATATACAAACCGGACCATTCCGACAACGGTTTTCGCCTCACCGAAAATGCGTTCGAATACCGACGCGACCACCGCATGACCACGTCGAGCGTAACAATATCGCGGGCGACTCGTGAATTTCGCGCCGTTTAGGCCGAACGACTTGCCCGTAATAGATACGGCGGAATCGCGCGCGTACTTCGATCGAAAGAAGGCGGATGGCCGATTAATAAAGACGACATTAGACGTACGTTTCCGTTCGTTCGGTTATTTCGCGTGGTCTCGTTTGAAACGCGTGTTTCTCTATCCGAGACCGACCGGTATTCACTCGCGCGTGTTGAAAAGAATCCTACGGAATCCCGAGGAGAATATTTTCGACACTTCCCCTTCCGGCGAATTATTATCTCGCGCGGAACGTTTACGGTACGCAACGCGTTTATCCAGTCAAAGACGACCTTTCGAATACCCAAGGGAGAGGAACGTATACACGAAAAGGCCACGTTTTTATTTACTTTTTTTCACGAATTTTCGTCTCGCATTCATTAGATCGCGGTAATGGGTAATTTTTGGAATGTCTGTGTGTGTGCATGTATGCATGTATGTGGAGGGGGGCATTGACGAGAATAATGTTTATTAGTGCCGTGAATCCGATTACTATTCACACGCGCGTGTCGACAATTGGAAAGAGTTGTACGCTCCGTCAAACCTAACTTAACCGTTAAACGTTAGACCCGAAAATTTAACCACTCCACCGAACGTATACGATCGTGACGAAAGATTTGTACAGTTGGCCTTTTGTTTTTTCTAGGTTGAGTAACGCTAAATGCTTTCGTTATAACGGAACAAATATTCCGAAATATTCAATTTTCGAATTTCAATTGTTTGTATCGTATATTGCGATTGGTTTTTTTTGTCGAGTTTACGTATTTAGATTTCTTAAACGATGTTTTTAAGAGTACCCGGAAATCGAGGCCACCGAAAAACATCCGAGCGTGGTATGAACGGTCCCTTATTTTCGCCACACCACCCAATCCCTTTCCAAGCGCACGAAAATGATTAAAAATCAGTTCTCGGGATTACAATATAACGTACGCGTCACCACGGCGCCCGCGCGGATTCCTAAGTACGATGCGGTTTTCCGAAATGTATTCCGGACAATGATCGCCGCCACGGCGGTGTGCAAGGGTGGTTTCGCGTGGTGACGGGGCTGGCTCTTCCCCTCCCCCGGATGGTGCGGGCGTCGGCGGCGATAGGGGTGGGTGGTTGATTCGGAGCCGCTGTATTTAAGGACCACCCGCCGACGGGTCCGCCGGGCAGGGCCAAACGCCGCGACTTCCAGCCATTGGCCGGTGCGGGATCGGAACGCGGGACTGCCCGCCTTCTGCCCCCCTTATCACCGCCACCACCACTACCATCACCGACCACCGCCAAACCGCTACCCCGCGACCGCGATCGCACCATCCGCCGAAGCTTTTCGGCCGAAACGTTAACAATAATCAACCCTCGGCCCGTCGCCGCGCTGCACTTGCATTGCACCACACACACACACACATATATACCGTTGCGAGTACCGCACACACGTTCGCGTGCACGCACAAACGTCGTGCGCGTTCGACGGGCAGTCTTAAACGAAAGTCGCGGACGGAAACTTGCTGCGACGCGGAGATCGACGCCGCGGCCACGCGTACTAACAACATATAAACACGTCCGGTAAGTACCACACGAGGGGGAGGGGGCCGTATGTAGACGCGAAACCTTCGCGGGCGGCTTTCGTGCCGTTGTCTTCCTCCCCATCATCGTCAATCGTCTACATAATTAATAGCGGCGTCGATTAAGCGGGTTCGGTGTCGCGCTTTCCCTCGCGCGTATCGGATAAACGATGTTCGGAACGCGTGACAAGTACAAATACAATTATAGCGTGAGTGTACCTACCTACCTAATTTCTAATCGCGCGCACGTTCCGCCGTTCCCTGAAAGTTTCGTAAATTCGCTTTTTTTCTAACGTTTAGAGTGTCCAAGTAGATGTTCGATCGAACGTGTTTCGTTAATATTTCTTTTCCACGGAACAAACGTTCGAAACTGTAATAACGTTTTCGTACGTATTTCTATTTTTATTGTCAATCGTTACATCGATTACATAATTCACGCCCAACAACAACCTAGAAAATGGAACGAAATGTTTTTTCGGATTTAGATTCGATTCGGTCGAAGTGTCTTAAGCGTTTACGTCTAAATTTGTACAGAGAAATACGTCGTTTTCGACCCCTTCAACAATTTTTATCCATTCGTAATCCGTAGTTTTTTCGAACATTATAAAACAATTTATGTCGATTTAAACGTTTTACAACAATAGTAAAAAGAAATTAGCGAGCCACCGGATGTCTGTTGAAATGAGAGTACCCAAACAGAGATTTCAGATTTGTGTTTTGAATTTGAAAGCGATGATAACTATCGTTGTATTCGAAAAACGATTCCAAGAGACATTATAGTAATTTATTTAATCAAATATCGTTTAATTATTATACGCGTGAGCTTTTAAATAAAGAATTGCCTATGTCCAAAATTCTACCGGTGTAGTGTTTTGAGTGGTTTTTCCTTGTGACCATCAAAATTACCAGGAAAGTCGAAAAACGTGCCGAATAACGTATCAAATATTGGAAAATAACGTACGTAAAGATCATCCGAACACTTTTTCTACACGAAAAACTGTTTACGGACAAAATTTTATTTGCCATTTCCTATCCGCTACCCACATTCGTTACTTACAATTTTTGAGTGCTCGAGGCATAACAAATTTTGTATAAGTTCGAACCTTTGCCGATTTATCGAGCGTAAAATGCGTTCCAAATCCCAATATTAGATATTCGTACATTCCTAAAACTTATTCCACCACGTTCGATGACGATGTGTATTAACATAATATCTATAATGTATGTTGTATTGTTATAAGTTATTTAATTTATTATTAGCCAAAGGAAAAATTTGAGTCGAATAATATCAATTCGATGATTATGAAAATCGTAACGTCCCAAAATGTTCGAACACACTTGATTCCGTCGAGAGGATTGAGGAGGCTAGTACGTAATTAGGTGGATTTCGGTATTTGATTTGAAAACATCGTTATTTACAAGAAAATCGAGGTAATACCGTAGTAGGAATGCATAACGATTTTTGAAATCTATTCGTGGGATGCGACAAGAAATATCAGATACTTCAAATACTAATTATTCGAGAAAATAATAAGTTACACGGTGTCAATATTCAAATTTCAATCATCTTGAGACGTCGTATTGAAGTGCGAAAAAAATTTGGTCTACAGAATTTTGCTAAAAATTACGAGCGACGTTATATTTATTAAAAAATGGTCGCGAATTTTTTTTAATTGTTTCATAATTTATGTTCATATCATTTTTTAAAACTATATATCTACCGGACAATTCGAACAATTACTAGTCAATTATATAAATATACGTATTTTCGGCGTCATATAATTTTGTACCCTATACGCGTAGAACACAGAGTTATACAATATTTTAGAAAAATTATTTCGGTCGGATGATGTCTTTGATTCACTAAAATTATAGTATTTTATGTACACGAAAGATTACGAAATGAAATTTATACGAACGCATACAATTTAACGGAAATATACACATTTCGATACAATTTACAAGTTTAAATATGAATTAGAAACGATTAATTGGAAAAAAAGTTTCAATTTTAAAGTATCATCGGTATATTTTTTATTATCTCTTTTACGATATTTATTAAATTATCGCAATTTTTAATTTATAAATATCCGTTATATTTTAAATATTGTTCTCGGGGGGGGGGGGTTAAGGTTTATTCATACACAGCTCATGGTAATATACATTTTAAGTTAAATTTCGAAAAAAGTTATTTACTATCCAGGTATTTTATTACGAGTATTTAAGGTAACTTAGAATCCAATACTTTATTTTGTAAATAACGAAGAGTTTAAATATATTTTTCGTCGTTGTACAACAAATACAACAAATATTCAAACATTTTTAACGACGAAGCGTGTCGAGTAGTATTATGTAATACTTTTTTTGGAAAATATCCGAGTAATTTTGTTTAAATTTTTTTTTTTATTTACAACGCCGAATGTTTGAATATATGTGCTTAATAATTCGTATTTGTCTGACGCGAAACTGCAATAGTTCTACCGATTAAACAATATAAACATACTTATTAAGATATTGAAATCGATTACCACCTAACACGATATTACCGATTTCCTGTAAATAGGTTATTCAGTTTCGTGTGAAACGAACCATATTGTTCGACACAATAAATATGTGTGTGTGTGCATTGCGAACGAATGATTAATTTTTAATAAGAATAATAAAAAATAACTACAACAGCGACTCGTACCTATAAATATTACTCTGTAATTATGTAAACTTTATTATAAATATGTAAGTTGCATTCGAAATACAGCGTAGGTACACCAATTATGGGTATATTAAACGCAATTACTCGGTGAATTTTTAATTGTTCGTTTATAGATTTATAAGTATAAACGGTAGCGATAAATTAGGTTTCCAATTGATTAAAAACTTACTATTTAACTATCACGTATTAAGTTTTAGTTAAAATCGTTTCACGAAAACCACGATTTAACATTACACAATACCGACAAATTTTAGGTAACGTGAATAAATCACGTAACAATTAACTTTATTTTTACAATTTTTGTACAGTTCGTAGTTACAAAACAAAATGCAAAATTTGTATTAGGCGACGTACACAAAAATCATGATTATTATTGTATATTAATAAACGCGTATAGACGAAACGTCACAAAAGTTGTAGACAAATACAAACGTTCGTATATATCGTTAGTATATTTATGCGGCGATCGAGTTTCGTATTTTTTTTTTCGATTCATTTAGTCGTCAATACACGCGATTCGAACGAAACATATATAATTAGCGATTCCCACTGTGTGGCGTTCGAGAGCATTTCCGAGGAAAAAACAAATTCTCAAATTGGAATCGCTAATCTAACCTCACACACGACGACGTAAATTTTCTCCGCGTCCGTGTAACACGAATTTAGTCCGGCGAAACTTTCGGAATCCCGCGTACGATCGACGGACGGAAAAAAGCCCCGAAGACAAATATATTGGACGATATTCGCCGGTTCGAAGCGATTGGACGTAAAGGTGGTCGAATTCGAAAGCGAAGTCTCGTTCGTCGGTACTGTCGTTAATTTTTCACTCGACTTGTGGCGTTGCGCGCGTAATTATCGCGTACTCTCGCCGGCCCTACGATTCGCCTCCTCCCCGTTCTCCTACTGTTTTCTGGCGCGCTTAAACGAAAATCGCGGCGTATATTGTTCCGTAAAATTAACGAATCCTCGCGGGACGCACCGCGCGGGCGCGCTCGCGCACCGTAATAATACACGAGAATTCGTTATACGCGCACACGCCGCACAATATAACCGTCGCGATATGGAATCGTATATTCGCGGGCGCCGAATCAAAGTACTCCGCCTCCGTGAACGTATATCCGCGACTAAGCGCCGAGGGGGCGGAACGATCGGGAAGCGCGCGCGTTACGCGGAAATATTATTCGATTTTCGCGAATCAATTTTGCGGCGGCGATGGTTGCGTTCCGTTCGCGCCACCGGAACACGACGCGTTTCGCGCATAATAAGCACATCGCCCGCAAATCGCATTACCCCCCACCCGCCACCGTCGCCCGTAAACAATTATCGAAATATGGCGCCCGCGGCATTTGTATAGACCGCCGGGGGCAACGGTATTTTGATATAACGACGGTAGTGGCGGCGGCGACGTCGACGACGATGACGACGACGACGACGACGATAATAATAATAATAATACGAGACTTAGGGAGGGAGTTTCGGGTCCGTTGTGGGAACGCGATTATATGCAGATATTGTTGTTCCGGGTGGAAAACGAAATTACGCACTCGGCGGCAGATACGATTAACGCTTATACCGTAATATCGCGTCGATTATTATTATTATTATATCGGGCGCGTACGCCTGTACGCGTCGCAATAGGCGTTTTGTCGAGTGCGCTCGCCGAACGAACGATATTATCGTTTTAATACGAATTTACTAGTTAAATTCCAACGTTCGTTCCGAGTTGGGTCGAATCGCGTTTTTGAAAAATGGCTTCTATTCGTAGGCCGATGGCAAACAATCGCGATCGTCCGTTGTTTTTCATTACGCGACTCGTTTCACTTTCGGTTCCTACGAAACGTTTTCTCCACGGCCGTGTTTAAAACGACGCGTTTCCCGCAACCATTCGAGCGCGACCCTCTACGCACGATTCGACACTTTTTCCGCAACACGTTTAACGATTTTCATACGGTCGCGAAAACGTAAACACCCGTTAGACCTTTTATCGATTTACTACGCGCGCTTGTATTTTTATCGCATACCTAACTGAATGTACTATATGTACTACTGTCTCTACGCCGGCTTCGAAAACAGAAATTTTCACGAACGGTTTAATTAACGAATCTTATTATTTTCCAACGACGTCCTATTATATTTAGTAACAAGGCGTTAACGAATGTTTAATAATAACTATAAATAGTTCGTAGAAGATTAACGTCACTTTTCGAAAATTCCGTTCAAAAATATTACAGTCGTTGAAATTTGTAAAAGAAACCAATTCGAGCTCCGGCGTTCGCTGCTGTACATATAGATTAATCGAATTCGTTATTTTTTCCGTGAAGATTAAACATGCACGGACACTGAATACTCGTCAGTGTTGTATTTTCGATCATTTTATTGGGCGTATTTATACACCGCGTTGAATGGTAATAATTTCCGAAATATCAATCGAATTCAGTTTCGGCGTTAAATTAAAAAAGGAAATTATTAAAACGTTAAATAAACATCGTCGCAAATAAATTGGGAAAATCTTTTCGAGTTTTCGAGGAGGCAAAACTCAATTTTGTCGTTCGTATATTCGTTATTCAACACGTGCACGATATCGTAGCGGTATTACTTTAAAACGACAATCGAATTGTTGTTTACTACCTGTTTCGTGAGAAAAAATCGCATCGTCGTAATTTTATTAATATATATATATATTGGTTGTTTTTAAAAATAAATTCCAATTTTCTCGGACTTTAGGATCAATAAGACATTTATGTACCAATGATTGAAAATTTGCCGCGTTAATCGAAATGTTATTTATAGATATGGGATCAAGTAAACGGTTGGAATTTAGTAGTATATATAATTCGATAATAAAATAAATTAAGTCCGTGTGAGATGAAATCACCGCATGCGCTCCATAAAAATATGCCATTTTACGTACAATCGACATGATTCGAAATTTGTTAGACAACGCTTGTCTCGTGTTCCGAAAACAAAATACGGACACGTTTTTATTAACAGTAATCCGATTGAATCGAACGTGCGTCATTGAGACCATTGCAGGCTAGAGCATAAACATCCAATCGTTCTAAATTTATCAAAAAACTCAATAATAGCATCCTCACACTCTCGCGGGGTGATAATGAAACCTACTCTCATTCCCTCTCTCCGCAAAAACACGCCACGGTTTAAGTGTGTGCGGTTGGGAACAAGCGGAGCAGTTCCAAGAGGGGATGGTTCGAAGTTATTATTCTCGTGTATATAGTGTATATATATAAGTAGTGTATATATAAGTAACGAAGTGAATAGTTGAAGACACCGTTTCGCTTCGCCTCGTGACCGAGTTTGATTCGTAATAACGATGATAATAATAAACGCGCGGCGGTGACGGTGGCGGCGAATGTTTAAAAATGAATCGAAACGATTACGACGACCGACCGTTTAAATAATTAAAGTCGTACTACTCAAGTATACACATGCACACACAATATGTATATAAACGTGGTACGTATTTTTCCGGCGGGTACGTTTTTTCGACGATAATAATCGTCGGTAACGGAACTGAGTTCTCGGGGGAATAGGAAGGATTTACGACAAATTCGAAAAACGGAACGTTTAAAACTAAAAATCGAATACCGCGGGCGGGAGTAATAACGAATTAAAAATCGATCGAACGTACGAGCTAGATAAAATTCGAGGGATTATCGAAATTCACTTGTTTCGTTTCACATAATACGGTGTACGCGACTTTCGTTGCCGCCACTTAATTGTTTACTACCCCGTTAAGCACTTACATCCCTAAACGTATATTACACCGCGTACGTAATAGTGACGACTAACAAAGTATCACAAATCGTTCGTTTGAAATTGAATACCAATATTATTTCGTTGGAACGATGATGGGGAGGTTAAACCTTCATTAACCCCGTCTCGGTACGCCACCGATAATTTTAATTAGAACGAACCGCCCTCGTCTATCTTTTAATACGTATCTCGGTGAATATATATATATATTTATATAGTTATACAAAAAGCTTAAAACTTACCTCTCCCCCTCCACCCATCTTCATCATCAGCACCAAACGCCCTCTCGTCCGTTACAGCTGCCTATATACATATATATGATAATAATACACTCGTCGTCGTCGTACGCGGAAAAACGCGCGTTTCTCTCTTTCACGAAATGTAACGAGTAATTATCGACGGATTACGGGTACCACCATCCCCATTCCTTCGGGGGTCAGATTAACTCTGTCCCTCGTCCCACTCGTAACGTGTGCGTGCGCCCAGCCGTTTTATTCAACGGCAGTTGTCGGCACAAAACGCAGCCGGGCCGTAGTGCGATCTATATATATATATACATACACTTCTCGTTCTCTCGCGCGCGTTATTCTCAATCGGCTCTCGTTTAATTAATTTCGCCTTTTCGGGTTTCCTCCGCACGCGCTAATGACTACGAGTGCTCGACGACGCAACGACGCACCGCTCGCCGTTCTGCCGCGAGTTCGGTTCCGCGTGCCCGTTTTCAAAACATCGCCGCCACACACCGAACGATTCCGCGCCTTCCGGTGACCGGTCACCATGTTCAATAGGTGATCGTTTATTAATGTCGCCGTGTAGTAATTGCCGTCCGAACGTTTCACCGATAACCGTTCGATAAACAGAATAGCGGAAGCGCCGAACTATTCCGTTTTCATTTTTAACCTGTCCGTACGTCTATGGTACGTTCGTCGTTTACGGAGACGGGCAACTGGCGACGGCCCACCGCACCGATTTTTACCCGCTCAGTGCTACACATTTTACATCCTATACTCCCAAGTCCGGTCGAAGAAACGAATAAATAAATACATTTGACGACGACGCTTCGTCCGAGAAGCACGAGACCGCAAAATGAATCCGTTTTAACTTGACAAAGCGAACGCGCCGCGTTTTTTTTTGGAAAAATTTTACTCGTCGAAAAATATACGCTCACCACATGTGTCACGTTGCGTATGTCACCTTTCCCGAAACAAGAAACGTTTTTTAGCCCCGATGAAATATCGAGTCACCTACCTACCATCTTCTTCGGAGAAATTCAAGTTGATATTTCGTCGAGGATTAAAATACTTTCTATTCCCGCGTTAAATTACCGAACAAATTTCGATAATACGTCCATTTTTTTTAAGCGTATTTTTAACCCGTGGTATTTTCAATTTTCGACGTTAATTATTGAAAAATCGATAAAAATAATTTTTTATTCGAAATTATCTCGATTTAGTATATTATAAAATATCGTAAAAATATTTACGCCGAAGTTTGTAATATATTTTGAGCTCTCGAAAAAGATAAAAGTTGCCAACGCCAAAACGAACCCGACGATAATTTTACGCGGGTTTTTCGCATTTTCTTTTTGCAGTTTTTCATCGCTCTTGATAATAAAAATAAACGCGTCGAATAATGTGTCAATTAGACGCAGTTCCCTCCTTTTGCGCGAAAAAGTATTTACAGACCGAAAAGACGCGTCGTCGTATGGGCGGAGCGCGTTAAATTGTTTTACGGGCGATTCGTTTTAAAGTAATGCGTTATTTATAACAATTTTGTTTGTTGAAGAAAAATGACGTTAGCGAAAATGGATCCAAGGTTTCAGTTAATCAGCCACCACAGGGACGATAAACAAACCGAACCACAAAGGCTGCTCAATCCAGTGATCAATAATTCCAAACCGAATAAAGTAAGCTTAGAATACGTACGTAAATAAATACAAACGAATCGATGATTTACCGTGATCGCGTAAATATTGCCTGGCCGTGTTTCATTCGATTTGGCACGATACAGTTTCGGTTGTCCGGCCGTTCCCCACACTAAAATCACTCGGTATAAACGTAATCGATCAACGTTTCGAGATAGTAACGACCGAACGACGGGATATAATAATTAAAACGCGTATTTAAACGACGTATTGAAATGCCAATATTAATCGTATTCGCGGGGAAATGGATTTGTCGTGGGGATGATTCGCGTGTATAAGGTAAGGTGCATTGTGTTGTACAGGGCCTAATGGATAATAATTTCTTCGGTCTGGGGAAGTGGCGGGGCGGTGCGCTAGGCGAAAGGACGGGGGTGTGTGGGGGGGTAGAAGTGGTTATTGTATTATATTTATTTAGAAGTCATCGAGTGGCGTGGATAAATGGTCGAGGGGTGCAGCGAAGCGACCTTTTAACGGGGGCACTGTCGCGTTCCGGTCGGCAGGTCTGGACGAAACGTGTTTACTAGGCGTGATAGTAAACGACAATATTATAGCTTTCGGCTTAGGTTAACGAGAGTAAACAAAATATTCGAAAACGCGGTTTGAATTTGTATTTCGATTAAATACTTTACGAAGTAGAAAAGTGACAACGAATACCCGTAAATAGTTCTGGAAATAATCGGAACGTTTTCACGCGTGTTGGTACACTTACAATGTCGTTTATTGAAAATGTCGATTCCTTTTGATAATAAAAAAAAAAACCGTAAGTGACATATATAAAGAAAAATAATATTTCCGAACTACCGAATTTCGTGTAAATAATGGAATTCTCGTTTTTGAAATGGTAAAAGCCGTTATTGCCGAACGTTACAAACGTTTTATTTTTTGACTACGGAACGTTCGATTTTAAAATACATACTTAGTGCCGTTGCGTACGTTGCGAAAACAAAAATACGCACAGCCCGCCAGTACTCGGCGTAAATATGATTTTCGAGACACTGTCAGCAGTTAACAGCGGTCAGGGGCCACGTTAAGAAATTGAACACGGGGCTCGCAATCGGCAATTGCGATCAATAGCGCGGTCAACGTATAAACGTTAGAATTTACTTTTAATTCGCGCTTATGGTTAACGAACGTTTATAGTTATTTAAATCTATCGACGATAGAAATTGCGCAAAGCGCGAATTTTGGTGGACGATTTTTATCGAGTTCCTGTGGACAATATTTGAAACTCGCGTTTGAATCGAGGTTAGTCTCAAACACGATTCGTGTATTTACACGATTTACACAAATTACGTACCGAATGTCCGTTTACAAAAAACACGATTCAACGTACGTAACGAACTCGTCCAAATTTAAGTTAACTATTAATACGTATGGTTCGCAAAATCGATTCGAACCGAGATTTTTGACGAAATTTGAATTCGAACGTTATCGTTTTCAATTACGCGTTTCATTATCTTAAAAGAAGCTTAAAAGGAACACGCGCCCAATACCCGTCCGCGCACGTGCGCGCAGCTGTAAATCACCTGAGCAGGTTCTATTCTGTCTGTCCAACCAGGTGGGCACGGTGATCCTGTACGGGGTACCTATCGTTTCGCTGCAGATGGACAACCAGGAGCGACTGTGCCTGGCCCAGATTAGCAACACGCTGTTGCACCGGTTCAGCTACAACGAGATACACAACCGGCGGGTGGCGTTGGGCATCACTTGCGTGCAGTGCACACCGGTGCAACTGGAGATGTTGCGCCGGGCGGGCGCCATGCCGGTGTCGTCGCGCCGATGCGGCATGATCACCAGACGCGAGGCGGAACGGCTGTGCAACTCATTCCTGGGCGACAACACGCCGCCCCGGTTGCCGGACGATTTCGCGTTCGCGGTGCACCACGAGTGCGCGTGGGGCTGCCGGGGCTCGTTCCTACCGTCCCGGTACAACTCGTCCCGGGCCAAGTGCATCCGGTGCGCGGTGTGCGGGCTGTTCTTCTCGCCCAACAAGTTCATATTCCACTCGCACCGGACCGGTGCCGGAGCTCGGTACGTGCAACCGGACGCGGCGAATTTCAACTCGTGGCGCCGGCATATGAAGCTCAGCGACGATCCGCCCGATCACGTGGTGCACGCGTGGGAGGACGTCAAAGCTATGTTTAACGGCGGCACCCGCAAACGAGCCGTGTCCAGCAGACCGTCGCCGCCGTCCGCGTTACACCACCACCAGCAGCAGCAGCAGCACCATCACCACCATCAACACCACAACCATCAGCAGCAGCAGCAGCAGCAACCGTCGTCGTCGTCGTCGTCGTCTTCGGCAGTCCCGACACCGCCCGCAGTCGTCATACAAATGCCTCAGCCAGTGTTACAGTCCGTCGTGACGGCACCACACCATCATCACCACGAGCAACAACAACCACACCACCACCATCACCAACAACACCAACAGCAGCACCGTCGAACGGTCGCGCGGTCCCCGGAACCGCAAAAGAAATCCGCGCCCCCCGTCCCGGGCTCCATACAGGTACCGCCGTCCGTGCCGCTGCACCAGGCCATGGTCGATTACGTGTGGCAACAGCGAGCCAATCCGTTCGCCGTGGCCGCCGCCGCGGCGGCCGCGTATTCCGCGGGCGGCGGTCTGCCCTGTTGGCTGCCCAAGCTCGACCTGGACCCGCACCGTCACAACGCGCTGGCCGAATACTCGTCCGCTTTCCGGCCCGTGTACCCGGTGACCGTGACCGCGGCCGCAGCAGCCGCCGCCGCCGCTGCCGCCGCCGCCGCCGCCGCCAACGCTGCCGCCACCGCGAACGACTGCGGCGGCGGCAACGGCGGCAGCGGTGACGACGACGACCACGACGGCGACAACGACCACGTCAACAACGGCAGTGGCGGCATTGGTGGCGGCAGTGGTGCCGATTGCGGAGCAGACAACGCGGACGATTTGGACGACGGCGACGACGACGACGACGACGACGACGACGACGTGGACGACGACGACGATGATGAGATCGACGTGGAGACTTGTGCCGACGAACGGGACACGTAGGAGGAACATTCGCGTAGATCGTCGCGTCGTACAATATTCGCGTTTATTATTTTTATTTACGTCGTTATAGGGTGTTCTACAGGGTGTTTGAAAAAAATCGCGGAGATTATAGGACGGTTGCGACGCGTTATAACCAAAACCAAAAAAAACAAATTGCTTTCTCGTTTCAAATTTGTCGTGCCGGGCTTAGGCGTTTTTAAGCGGTTCGGCGTAAGAACACGCCGAGAAACTAATGACGCCAAGTGAACGGGCACGAAATCCTACCGTCAATACACCGTCCGCTATCCTTAAGCGTCTCGATACAATAAAACGGGCACGGAAATACTAATGACACGGCGGGAATAAGCGCGGACGTTCCGTCTTATAATCGGCGCGCCGGGTGCCGCCGTACTGTATAATCGGGGCTAGAGTTTTGCGCCCGTTCGCCGCGGTACGCTTTTCGATAACGAACGCGACGAACAACCGAAAACTAACGCCGCGTTTGGAAATAAGTTGAGAACTTAGTGGACGGTCCCAATGTGTGTACGTACAATCATCGCGGTTTTTCTTTCGAAGCATCCTGTATACCGAGCCGCGTGCCCGAGCCTCTCGGAAACCGCGCAAATTGTCGTCGAGGAGCTTTGTCCGCGACATTTAATAACTCCCTCGATCACGGCCCGGCTTTGGGTTACTTTTGCGTTTACGTGTTTCGCCCGTCGGCGTATATTGTTAGACGTTTACGGACGTGTATTTTAGCTTCGCTTCCCAAAGTCGGGAAAGCGGCGGCGGGTTGGAACAGAGGCCAATCGTCTATTGGAAGTATATTAGAGAGTGATTGTACGATAACGACGAGTTTGTTAAAAATATTTGTTTTTGTTTTTTTACGTATTTCACACCGTAAATAATTCGCGTAATAATTTGCGACGCACTTATACCCACACCGTTTTTAGTTTCGTCTAATCGTTACGGTATCTGCGGAGTATAGTTTTCGTTATACCATAGTGATATTATTAAATATACGTCGTAAAATTAACCGCTTGGACGAGAGTCGTCTCCGTATTGTGCGTAGGCGACATTATATAAATATTTATATATATTAATAATAAATAAACGCGCGCGTGTTTTGTGGCGCAAGTACGAACGCCAGTAAAACTTCGGTTTTATCAATCGAATTTCGGACTTTCGTTCTTAAATGTTTCTAGGATATATGCAATAACACGATCGAAAATCCGTATGATCATCGTGAGCAACTTATGGTAAACGTTTATCGGCTGGTAAAGTCAGAAAATTAACGAATAACGTTGAAAACAATCGACTCGTTTTCCTGTTCGGAAATTACGTAAAAAAATAGGAATAGAGTGACGATAACGATTAAATTCGAAATTGTTAATTATACGTTTAGCGTTATACACTTGCGAGTCGGTAAAAGATTTTTAGTTTTTTCGTTACGAAGAGATAATTAGAGGTTTTAAGACGTTAAACGGCCGACGTTCAGAGACCGACGACGGGACTGTAAACGTTAATATTCGTTTCAAAAGTGTTACGACATTTTCGGACTTTTATCACCACCATTGCTTACACTAAGTTTTAACGATAACTCGCTCGTAAAACTCACGAACTACGGAGTCTCATCGTATTGTTATAATTTCCCAAGATCAATGTAGAATGTAGTTGGTACTGTATCGGCATTCGTAACGTATTATTTATTTATTATTCTTCAACCGTAACGTACATGCATACGCGTAATATTATAGAGCAAAATACAACAATAATAATAATAATAATATCGTTATTAACTTTTCGTCGTAATAATTTATAATGTGTAAACGTTTTGACGTCTTTGTTGTAAGAGTTAAGTGATTGTTAATATTTATGTCGAGTTCCCCCTTATATTCTAGTACATATTATTATAACAATTACGATAATAAAGGAAACAATATGGCGATAATAAAACTGGCGTTTTTTTTTATTGACGACGACGACAACAGGCGTGCGTGCCTTCCTATTATTTAAATGAAAACGGGCGACCCCGGTCGCGGGCGCCGATTGTAGTGTAAGGGAAACCCGAGACTGACGTGTCGTATAATTAAAAGACGATCCCTGAGGGAACGCGTTCGGCTACATAAGGTCAACGGTTGACATTTTCGGAGCTGTTTTTAAACGTCGCTTTTAAAGCGAATCGGAAACGGTCCCGGCCGGGGAATACTCGCTATACACGCGCGTGTATATATATAAATCGGATTATCGTGGGTTTTATTTAGAGAAAACAACATTTTTTCCATTATTATTCTCTCGCCCTACTCGCTGTACAGGGTGAGCTATTCTTATTACGAGCCAGCTGTCGCGAAACATTGTGGAATCCGCAAACAACTTATTTATATTTTCCGCGAACGGGCTCGAAATTCACTATAGCAATCGGTATCTTCTTAGCCCCTCGGAAGAAACGTCACGAAACTGTATAGGCCACGGCGACAGTAGACATTAAGTACGCGGTACGTCTGAAAAAGCGAACGTATTAAAATTCCCCGCGCGTGAACGTCGGTTTGTTTGATCTCCGGCGCGGTATAGAAGCGTTTCCGTCGGAGTTCCGTTTTAAATTATCGTTATCGCGCGCGCTAAGACGAGTTAAGCGCCGTAACTCATTCCGTTGTTAAAAGCGTACGGACGAACGTTGGAAAATAAATACGTCAATTTTTAATTTCGGCGAAGCGGCCGTATTTCACGGATAAACATTCGAAATTAGGGGACCGAAAATATAAATCACCCGGTATAATAAATCCGTGATATTTTTCAAAAATTCTGTTTATCTTTACGCAAAACGTTACGTCCTCTTTCTTTTTTTTTCTCTCTCTCTCTCTCACTCTCTTTCTATATAAATATATATAATACGTAATTGTACACGCACGTTGCACGGGTATATTTACTCGCGCGTATGTGTGTGTGTGTATAAAGGGCGGGTATTTTGTTTTGTATTTTCGTGCCATCCCTGCGATTATACGCGCGCGCGCTTGTATATCCCATACAACACGCGGGGACAATGCTAGTCGTACACGTATAGGAGGCTAAGTAGTAATAATTAATGAAAAATTGTCGACGGAGTCGACGACAGGGCGGACGGGGGCCCTCGTGCACCGTGTTTGGATTCGATTTAATCGTTGTTTATCAGCGGAAAACGCAAACACGACAGCGCCGCCGACAATAATACAACCATTGTAATTATTCGTCTGCTGCAAGTTTAATCGCGCCGCTCGCGAGATTGTGAATATTTCATGAGGCCGACGCGGGACCGAAGCACGACGACGACGGGCCTCGGGGAGCGTACAATCCATCGTCGTCGCGTTCGCCAAAGGTCGCCGCGGCGCGCGGAGTTATTTTATATAATAATAGTCGAACGCCCGCTACAGTATATATGTATACGTGTTTTTTTTTTTTTTTTTTTTTTTTTT
>JAIPRN010002916.1:0-25574 GCA_025469175.1 Geopemphigus sp. TES_GeoC_2020 | reverse complement strand
TGGGGGGGGAGGGTAGTACCCACGCGCCTACGATTAACAAACTTGGATTACGCGCGCGCTACGTGAATCATTTCGGAATTACCTGGTGTATGACTGTAATCGAACTGACGGACTGCGACGCCGGTTTTTACGGTAAAGCAACATATTCCTGGAAGCAAACAAAAAACACACGGTATAGGTTTTTTTTATATTCGGCGGTCGTTTATTAATTTCGTACGAAACGGGCCGGCCCACTACCCAACAGCTTTTAGATATCTCGAAAAATTGTCGTCGCCTAAACTCGTCGCCGTCAGATTTCACCCGTTGTCCGAAAACCCGTTTCTACGGTTAAATAATCCGCGGGATCCGCGCGATATTGTTGAATTCGTTTCTCCGACGGTTCTGCGGTAACGAATCGGACATTCCGTATAAATAAATAAAAAAATGGCTCGCGTTGTCGAGCCGACATTTCGTACGGTCCTTTACGTTACTGTCGTAAAACGAATTGTTGATACGTTCGGACGATTGTTCGAAGTTGGGTAAATCGAACGCGATATACACGGACCACGTAAATTAACGTTCACCGAAGTTATAATAAACATAACATCGACGTCGCAACGTGACTCGTGAATATATACCGTCGTTACGACGTAATAATATCCGCGTTCTATTTCATTCTCGAACGATACCGGTCAAGTTAAATACCGTAAATCGTCAAAAACAACGGCTATTAATAAACCTTCGATATCCTCTTTAACTGAATCCGACATAATCGTTATCGGCGGCCACCGAACAAATTATCGGTAAATATTTAAGAAAATTAATAGCCGCATATTAGAACGCTAACCATGTTTAACGTACATCTCGTACGATCGTCGAAAATTCAATACTGACGTGTTTGTTAGATAATGTATATATATATTTGGCGTTATATAATTTTCGTTTCTATTCCGCTAAGGCGTGTACATTAGAATGCATCGGCCGACAACTATTACAAAAGTCGTAGTTCACGCGTGATTATTTTACAAAATCGGCGTTGACATCTACACATTGTTCCTATAACGATCGAAATTTGCGTTACTCGTTAATAATTTATAAATCAAAAACAAGCGTTTAACACTCTAAACTATTTGAAACGAGAGCGGAATTTTCATTCACGTAGCACGTATTTGACGGTGTAACGCAATTTACATTACGAAACAATTTCTTTTTATACATACGATGGCGTAAAATAATTTTTTTTTGTAATAAAAAAATATCGTTACAATATATATTGTTATATATATATAACAAAAAGGTTTTTATAATTTAAATTAATACGTCATACGCTAAAATGTTGAATTCACGTAAATATGTAGAAGAAAACAAAAATGAAAGTCTAGCGATTGTTCAGTTTCTTTTATAATATAATTTACATAAATTATAATTACAACACGAACAGTTTAGTAAATACTATTTTGAAAATCATTTTGGTAAACAGAAAACAAATTTTTAAGTTTATACACGATAGAGATATATAATATAAAAAGAAAGGCGAAATTAAACGTCTAATAAAACATAAACTCTTTATTAGATTACCATTATAAACGCCGAGGTTTATTGTATCAAGTTGTAAATTATTTTCGAAATTTCGGCTTGTACCGATGGTTGGCGTATATTCGAGTTTCGACGGATTATAGTTTGTGATAATTGGTTGTTATAAAGACGACGGTCGCGTTAAATCGATAAATATCAACGCCGTGGTGGCGTTTCATCGTTTGGACATTAGGACCGTCCCACGTCCATTTGTGAGCGAAATATATTTCTCTATCGAAATGTCGAACGTTCGTTCGGTCTCTACGAGATAATACAAAACCGGAGCGAAACAACGACGCGAGTGGACGGCGTGCCGCTCTACGGGGACGCGTAATTGGCTTTACGGAACGGCGAGAATGATCCGAAAATCCGGCACGACTCTATTATAATTCACGCGACGAACGACGTTTCAATGTGAAATTGGAATACGCGCAGACCGGTGCAGCCGACATTCGTGTACACTGTTTGAAAAGTATATTATTCGAACACAATCGGAGCGAATGCGGCGGACAAATAATTAAACTTTGTTACGCTAATTTATGCCTAACTACAGTTAGACTACAGACGGCGATATTTTCTATACGAGAACGCGCGTGACGACAAAGATGGAAACAATAAACGGTTCGCTGGAAAACGACCGAGATACGAACGAGTTCGTTCTCGTTATTCGACGACGACACGTCGCGCTCGCGGCGAGTACAACAATAATAACGTGCGCGTCGGAAGACAAATACTCGTAAACGTGTGCCCGAAACTGTGCGTGCGTGTGCGCACTTTGTTGATCCCGAAAATGCGTCGGACGAAGGTGGGGAGGGGGGGAGGTAGGATTTACCTCGCTGACTCGCGCGGGTTCGGTTTTTTAGTTTTCGTTAATTTTTCGAATTCTCCATTCGGCGTTGAAAACAAACATCCGCCTCGTCGTCTTTTCGGGAACACGCGCGTTCGGCAACAGTCGTCGTACCGGCGGCGCGCCGTCATACACGTACATTAGACGGCCCGGAAAAGTGGTTTTCGGACTATATTTCTTTGGCGCCGAATTCACCAATTGACCGAGACTGTTTAAACGTGTTACGTTCACTACTACGAATTAATAACGGCCCGTTTGGACGCGATTGCGGAGACACGCGACTCGTTCACGGTTCATAACATACGTACGCGTTAAACACTTACGAAATCACGAATAAATTCATTTTCGAAGAGTTTATAGTTCGAATAAGAATCACGCGACTGGGGGGAGGGGGGGAGGTCGACGATTTCAGCGGGACGACGGTTTTAAACGTCGCCATACGATTGTAAACTATAGATTGTTGCGACTACGATCGTTGTCGACGCTCTTATGTCGACCAATCACTTCACGAAGAACCGAAAAAACGCGCACGGGCGATCACGTTAATCGATAACGGAAATGTAGACGCTGCTATAGCGTCCGAGCCTAGTACAGGTTCGTCTCGATCGTAATGTCGAGACGTAAAACCGAACGAGCGTTTCTTTCCAAGTCGTTCGTTGAACAATACTACTGACGTTTAACAACCGTCCGTTCAAACGTTCGTTATTACAATCCGAAATCCAATCGAATTATTCGGATCCGCCTCCCTATCTCGGGTGGATGTTTTTCTAAATTTTGCGTAGCTAAATCGCTTTCGGGTCTTCGAATATTCAACCATTTTCCGATCCGTTTTTAAGTTAATAAAGACGCGCGCGTGCGTTCACACATGTGTGTTTAACGGTCTTTTGGAGAATTCGTGATACGTTGGAAAATAAAGTCACGTAACGTCGATAATATTACACTAATAGCCATTAAGTGCGCGTGTATAACGGCAGGCGTGAACGAATAGCGATTTTCGTAAAACCGAATTATTTAACCCGACGTCGGTCAATTGTGAAATACGAGCGTACGCGGCGCATAACGCGCGTCACCAAACACGGTCGGTATCGTAAGCGACTTTGTAAAAAACGAAAACATCGGGCGGCGATCGGGACGATTTAAAAATCTCTTTTTGGCCGAAAGTGATGTTATCGTATTATGTGTGGTCGAAATTGTCGGTGAAAACGAGGATGTCTGAAAGTCGAAGTAAACAATATCCGGGAGATACATCCGCCCACTAAATATCGTTTCGCAACTACTCATCAATTGTCTTTCTCTCTTGTAAATACACACACACACATCCCATCTTCTCTTCCAATATGATATATACGTATATATTCCACGGGTGTAGATAATATGATTCATGTGCGTGCCGTGTTTACAACACGTTCGTATCGGTTTTGTGGACACGAAAAAGAAAACTAGTACGTCATCCATGTTTCTTTCTCTCTTATCGGTCCCAACAAGGCCGTTCACGGATACCTCGAAGGTCGTGACCAAGATATATACACACACACACACACACACACACACACATATATATATACACGTACGTGCGGACGTGAATAATCGCGGCGAACAAATTATTATTAATTGGAGGTTATAAACAATAACGCGTTTTTTCTGTTTTTATATTTCTCGGATATACTGTATACCTACGTTTCCGCGCGCACCAGTGAAAATATCCCTCGGGTGACGTCTCCGTAACAGTGGTTTTTATCGCGCGAACACACCGACGGCGCCGGGCGTTCCGCGAGCGCACGCGCGCGTCCGCTGTCCGACTATACGACCGCCGTTGGTTTCTATTGAAAAATCGAACCGCTCACGGCGGCGACGTCGTATTTCGGGTCGAAAATAAATACGCGCCGTATTATAAACGTGCACGACCGACCGCGTGTCAGCGGTCGCGTTTCCGTACGGTACGGCCTATGCGTGACGTTTAGAAAATAACGACGACGACGAAAATAAATTAAATTAAACGTAGCGGCGAGGCCGCGGGTGCTATGGATATCGCCGGCCTCCAGCAGCGAGCTGTCTGCACAGAGATTTCAATGTCCCGTTGTTATTTCGAATTTGAAGACGATCGTTGCTGCATTCGAAGGAAGATACGCCAGAGTGTATAATGGTCCGTGTTTATCGCAACCGGCGAACATCGTGCACGTTGTCGTTCATAAATACGTTTAGACGTATCTTAGGATCGCGTATCGAGCGCCGCGAAAATACGAAAATCGTCCAAAAACCGAAACGTCGACGATTTTGCCGTCTTGTTTTCGCGGTTTTATTTTTATTAAGAAGGAAATCACTACTTGTGTGTGTGTGTGTGTTTGGGGGACATCGAAAACGTGTCAAACAAAGTACCAACTAGTTACAGTTTTCTATCGAAACGTAACGCGTGTTAAGATCGTCCGAGCACTTCTACCCGAAACGCGGTAATAAAAAATAAAACGCGTTACGGTAAAATTAATACGTACTTCGCTCTTTATTCAGAATATACAAAAAAAAAACCAAACAGTCGCTATAAATACGCGTTCGCCGCGTACAAAGATATACGTACGAATATTGTATTACATTATTATAGATCGTTTTTTTTTCGGTCGCTTTCACCAATTTAAATGTAGAATACACAAATATATACGTATGAACGGAAGGCCACCTTTGACACAGACCTGTAAGTCTTTATTGATTATCGGTCTTGTTCGAGAATCGACAGGCGAATTACTTTCGTGCTAGCGAGTTACTCGTTTCGGGATTCGTGGAGGGCCCGTCTCCTTTTGCGTAACAGAGACTTCAACGTCGGGTTCTACGTCGTATTAGTCGTCAGAATCGCGAAATTCTCGCCAACGATTTTTCGTCGTCAACTTTAAAATTACAATAATAACCGGCCAGTTTTTGGTTTATTTTAACTTTTTTTCGAAAAAAAAAACCGTAATCGTTCTAAGAGTGGACGTAATTTAAGAATATTTATTTTTATCGTACGTATGAAAAGCCATTGTTTCGCGTAGTTTATTCGTAGTCGTTAATTACCGATAAAAAAAAAAGGTCGTACAAAGTCCCCGAAATTGTCGATAGTTCTGATCGAAAATATAAATATATCCATTTTATGCAAAACGTAGACTAATAGTACTTGATTACTTACAGACGAAAGGACGACGTTATTTATTTCTATTATTTATTAATATCGCACATCTCGGGCGTATTGGCTAATTATGAATTCATATATTTTAAGTTCGACTACGAAAAATAATTTATGACCTAAAATAATTCTAGCCGTTATTCGTTTTTCGGCTATAACAAATTATTCGTTCGTTCGTTAATTCGACATAATTTTCAAAATCGTTCGTCATTCCGGCGGAATTCGCCGATCATAGATTTTTGTTTGTAACGTAAATTTCGAATTCTCGATAATTCTAAAAGAAGGTTTGACCGGAGGATCTGAAAATAAACGCATATCTAGCGTGGCTTTTGCGTATTTTTTTTATTACTATTCAAATTCTCTAATTCGAATATAGATAACGAGAAATTCCAATTGACCGAGAAATATGAGATCTAACCCTTTAAACAGGTTGTACAAATCGACTTTTCTCCTTTAAGTTTTCTAAGTTTCTCAATTCGTCGATATAATTCAAAAGTTCAACGTACACAAATAAATACGTTTCAATGGCGCATATCGAGTTCAACTCGTGTTGTTTAATTAACCTAATCGTAATCGAAAGAATATTTGTCTTTTCGTTTTTGTAGTAATTTTTTTTTGTGTATGATCGATAACGAGCGAAATTTCGATAAATCGCGAATTAATAAAGAAAAGGAGGGCATAAGCGTTACGAATATTTGTGTTCGTAGACTAACTTGTAGACAAATCACGGTTAAAATCGAGTAAAAAAACTTTAGACAGTAAAACGAGAAGTAGTAATTTCGAATTTAAATTCGTTCGAAAATCGCATTTTCCTTGAAATTATGGTAATGATAAAGACGCGCACCACGTAATTTATCGACGAGAATTCCTCCCACTGACAGACGTAACATTAGACGTGTCACATTATTGCGTAATGGGTACGACAAAAAACGTACAATGCATATGGTTTCACCCATGACACAACTCAAAGGAATCGGGTCAAGTTGATTCGACACATTACCAATTACGCGATATAATAATCGTCGTTCGTCTCGTAATCATAATAATCGAAAACGTGTACGTTCTTTGTTTCGTTTCCGATCCCGGATAAACGTCGATCGCGTGCTGTGTGTTTGCGCGTGTTTTCCGTAAGCTGTGTAGGTAGGTTAGAGGTATATGGCCTCCGTTCGGACGGCAGACAACCAGAGCACACACACACACACACACACACACACACACACACACACACATACGGGCCCTGCGTGCCGTAAATTCGTATTTATTGTTTCGTCTGGCTTTCGCTTCGGTCCGTAACAAAAGGGCGACCGCCGTAAAAGACGTAAAACGAGTAAAAAACCGCGACAAGTGGGTCAATTATTAATTATTGTTTGTGTATTTCGGTACGTGAGTCCGTCGGTCGTTAAACATTTCCGGGTATTTCCAGACGTTTAGTTCAGTGTATTATGATCGTGCGTACTCGACGGAATATTATTGCTACAGTCATCTCGAGAAGTGTAATATTTATCGTCGAGTGCCCCTCCCCCCGTATCGCGGCGAACGTCCGAACATCGGTCTATCGAATTTCTCGCACGACCGTATTCCCGTTTTCGTCGGTCGAATACGCCGTTTCGAAAGAATCGTAAATAAAAACGTTCATCGTACGACATAACGCTTAAATCGGAAATATTACGTTATTTATAACGTTTATAAACAACAATCGTGACGCCATCCTCACAATAACTCCGTACGTTCGTCATTTTAAAACGTTTCTAATTGACGTTACCGATTGACAAAACAGTTTGCACGTAGTCAATAATCAGTTTCCGAAGGTGTTTAGTGATTACGAGGTTATTACCAATTGTCTTAGTAAATTTTTCGGTTTTTTTTTCGTTTTAAACCTTTAAAATTAGTTTTTATCGTTTTCGTTTAAAACACTAACGTTTTAATTCCACACGCGGTAGAGTAAGTTACGTATTCGTCAGATTATTCGCGATATTCCAATTCGAAAACGTTGTCGCGTTAAAAGTTAAAAGAACAAATATCCGAAAACGATTTTTCGAATAATTTAGATCGTAAATGAACTATAATAATCACAGCGCGAGATTAGTCCAGTTGTTCACTGGCTAAAAAGACGGTACGTATGAAAACGCTTTACCGAATCGAAATTAACGAGACGCCTACGTGTCCGTTTTTTATACCGTTCGGTGCGTTAACCAGTGTACATTGTTCCATCTAATAACGACGGTGAACGAAACGTATTTTTTGTTTCAAAAGTTGATCGTCTTGTTGATTACATTTCGCGGGCGAAAAATACCGTTTTGAGTCTCACGAGACGAATGGTCGAACGATGGGAATGTATTTCGGTAAAAACAAGAGTACGAAACTACGTAAAAACTAACGACAGACGGCACCGAGCGTGTTAAAAAACAATATGGTACTCGAAACAATGGGCACCGAGCGTTTATTGTGTTAAACGAATCCGTTACCCCTGTGCGGTTCTTCGATACGTAAACTACGATGGACGCGATTGACCATTGTCTTTGGACGTGAAAATCGCTAGCGAAAAGAAACAAAGCCGCGTTCGTTCGTTTCCCTCGAACGGGTACAATAATAATCGCGAATAACTTTTGAGACGAACGTCACATAGTCCCAGCGCAGTTTTACATAACGGGCCGCGTTATTTTTTTCGGTCATTCGTTTAACGGTAAGGACCACGGGCACGACCGGAAGACAATTTAATGGACCACATCATCACGTTCTACCGGTGGACGCAAAATAATAATGGACGCGAATCGTTATCGGACTTCGTTATGTTGTCAGATTAGAGTTTAACGCGTTAAGGATATCAATTCTCGTCATTTACTGATCATCTGCGAAACGAATCGGATTTACTATATACAATTATGTTCAGTTATTCGGGCTGTCTACAACCAAAATAGGTACGTATCGAATAAAAGATATTGTCCGCCGGTTAGTTTCGCGTGCGTATATATATATATATATATATACACGCACACACACCATCGCCTGTATATTAAATAGTTCGCTCAACGTGTACGGTCGATTTACGGATTCCGAGATGTTTTCGAATAATATGTTTTCGAAATTTAAATTACACGTTGTCGAATATGTTTGGATAATTGCTTTTCGAATAGGAATACGAATACCGACCGGGGGAGGTAAATACGTTATGGTCGTTGCCGATGAACGCGCGAGGGCGCGTTTATGTTTTTTAACAAACGAATTATAACGTCCCAATCCCGACGACGATCGCGGTTAACAGACATTTTCCAGACGTCTTACGAACGTCGTATTAAAAAACACAATTCGTGATGGTTTCGCGGTTGAGCGCGTATCGTTTATAATTTTGGGTTATCGACGGACACAAACGTGTATGGTACATAGACATTACGGAGCGTAAACTAACCGTAATACATATGATAACGTTTTATATTCCACGTACGCCGGATTCGAACGACGTTTTCGTCGGAATTACTCTATTGACGCGCGCCGGTGCCGATCGCTCGAATCGGTTTCGTTCGATTCAATAAACATCGAAAATTAACGGAGAAAATCCAACTATCGGTGCCCAAGACAAAACGATTTTCGCGTTTCGTTCGTCAAAAATGAATTGCTTTTCGCTCGCCAACGACTATTATGACGTGTAAATCGTAGGGTGGTACGATCACGTCGAACAATTCGCTGACATTTCGTCGCTACGCATCTCGGCGTCAATAGGCGCCACTATTAAAGTCTTTTCGTCGACAATAAACGTTGGTACCGGTTTCGTAAACGTACGCGCGCTTACTGTTTCGGCGGACCGTTGTTCCGGAATTCGAACGTTACCGGCTACGAAAATCGTCGCGGCTAAGTTCGTTTGAAAACCGAAACTTATTTGCCTAAATAACGTACTAGACGGAGTATGAATATAATCGCGGCTAGACGTTCGCGGACAGACGTAGGTAACGACGTAACGACAATTGTTGTTGGACGAACGAATCTACGGAATCGTTGTGTGTACACGATTCGGGACGAGTCGATTTTACTGGAACGAAATACCCCTTCCCCCCAGCCGTGCCACGCTTTTCACCGTGTAATAACTATTTTTCTCGTCCAGCAGACGACGGAAATTGTCCGAAAACAAAAAAGAACCTTAAACGCGTTAGAACGGGAGGACGCCATCACAAACGTTATCTGGTAAACGCACGTCCGACTTACCCAATATCAGGACGCATCTCGACCACATGATCCAAGCGTGTCCCTGGCGTCGTTACTGCTCTGGTGGCGGCCGTGTGGACGATTCACGCACATAACCAGACGCGAACCGGAGCGAAGACGGCGAGTATTTCGGGGCCCGTGGATACTGCGGCACTGCGCGCCGTGTCGTCGTCGCGCGGGATCTCTACAGTCGCCATCGCTGCCGCCACGGTTGTGTCGTGGGAGTGAGTCGCCGCTCCCGCCCCCGTCAGGTGGTTTCCCCTTTGTCGTGTACGGGCGCGCACGCGCGCAGATGGCGGGAGGGGAGAGGAGGCGAACGGCAAGACACGGGTAGGAGAAAGAGCCGTGGTCGTTGTGTGTGCGCGTGTGCGCGCGCGCTCTCGAAAGAAAGTGAATCCCCGGACGACCGTGGGCAAGGACGCACGGGTGGTGACGTCACACACTCTCGTACGTCCATCAACTCGGACGTTGGTGCATTATATCGACGTATATATATATATATATATATATGTACTTAGCATAAGGCCGGGCCGTTTTTTTATAACCGTCGCGCGGACGCGGTAATAAAAAAGGAGGAGACATGACCGAATCTGTTCTCCACGCGGACGAAGAATTGTATTATTTTTGTTCGTAAATGGACGGCACGTAGCGGGAACAGATTGTCCCGTCCGTTCTCACGAAAAGCTAAGTCGGTATAATTTTTTATTTTTCGATCGTCGTCGTATTCTCGATTTTGTCATGAACAATTAACGACGGTCACCCACTGTCCTGAAGTACTGTCGTCGAGCTCTCCGAACAGCGGGCGTATAGCCGGATACCGCGATTGTAACAAAAAAAGGCCGGCCCGTTAACCGAGTACGTAACGAACGTGTACCCACCAAAGGGTGGGGACCGGCCACCCGAAACATTGGACCGGTCCATCCCGTTGGCCGACTTACAATGTACTATTTTATATCGTTGGAACAGTCCAGTCGTCCGGTGTCGGAGTCGCTTCTCGGTTCGTTTTTCGAAAACGTACTATTAAAACGCCGTCGCACCCATCACGCGCCCAAAATCTCGAATTAAGTTTCGCAACAATTGGGCTATTACTTACAATTCAGGCGTCGATGACGGATATTTTTTAAACGGTAACGAGCCTCCCCTCCCCTTTTATCCGCTATTGTGTAACTTGACCGGCTACGTGCCCGGTCCATAAGGCGGACGAGTCGACATTAACGTGGTCAATTAATATCTCGCCGACTCCACGATATTGATTCGTCGCCCCTACCCCCACTCCTAGCGTGGCCGTCGGCTCGTTATATTCGTTCGAGTTGTTTTTATTCGCGCCACGATTAATGTCGTCGATTTTCGTCGACGAACGTCGTTTATTTCGCCGATAATCGGATATATATATACGTCCAAACGCGTTTGAGCCGCGTCGACGTAATAATAACCTAATCGAACGGCGTACTATCATTCCGTCGAATTCCGCGCGCGTTCGACGCGAACGTCGCGTAAAACGAATTTGACGTTTGGAAAACGATTATCCACGTGTACTACCGGCAGGCGCGACATTCCGAAAAACTCGTCCGGATGTGTTCGCGATGGACAGTTTAGTTTTTTACGCCGAAAAAATTGCCCAGAAGGTTAATGAAAACACCGAACCCGTTCGCCGACTACGGCGTCGGTCGGTTACGAATTTCTTACGGCGATCGAGAGCCGTCCGCGGCACCGGTCGGTGTGTTGCCATTGTCGCCAAACCGAAAAATCGGAATGGATTGCGCGAGTATCGTGAGTAGTGTGTGACGTAACGAAAATCGTAAAACCACTACAGTAATTACCATTTATTAGAAAGCGGCGAACGGAAGTCAGTCGAACGGGCCGCGTATAATAAATATACGGTTTCGGTACGAGGCGTCGAGGAGTAGATCCTTAGTGTTACATTCGTCGGCGTTTTCGTCGTCCGCTGCGTATATTTCGCTACACTTCCCTTTGTTTCGCAACTCGAGGGTTTATTAAACGAGCGTACGCGCGCGTTCGAAGGTTAAACACGCACACCACCTCCCCCCTACACCCGTCGGGTAAAAGAAACGTCGATCCATTCGGTACAGAACAAACAATTCTATCCATTCTTCGGCCGTACGGTATAGACGTGTTCACGAAAAATCGTGAATCTTCTCGCTACCGTTTTTCCAAAATACGTTTGTACGACGACGTTCGCTTTCTAAACGTAACTATATATAAAACGGTCAAGTAAGACGCGAGAAAATAAACGGCTAATTTATAAATAATTTACCGAGCTTATGTATTAACGGCTTTTGATGACCTGGTTTGAGTGGTGTATCGTTAATTGATCAACATAAATTACTCGCGAAAACACATGTTCACTTTTACTACTATTTACGCGGTTACATAGTAGGCATATGCCGCGTACGTTACGCCGATTTTATCGTAATTCGTGTACCCGCGTTATAAAAACAAACACGACTTTCTTTTCTACTCTTACCTAAGTCGTTGAGTAACATTTTCGAAACGAGTATTGAAACGCGCGCCGTCAATATATTCGCGTATTTATTCCGAAAGCGTCGAGATCGGTCCCCGAAATTAACGTTTGGGTATAATGTCCATTCCTCGTTCGATCGAACTACGGTTTTTAATCGTGCCTGAACGACTCCCGGACAAACTGAACGCGGTAATTTCCTCGCTTTTGTATTCATTATCGTTCGTCGATTTATTCTACGTCAAACAATCGACGTTTTTACAGAAGTCGTCGATTAGGTCAGCCAAAAGCATCGGCTATAACGGGGGCATTAAATTATGGTACGTATTTTCGCGTGCACAAATGTTTCGTCGGTTTTTGTAGGAAACGTATGGACATCGAATAATCACCTAGATCGGCGCTATTAAAATGTGGGTTCGCTGTTACATATATCGTCGGAATTTCGCGAAAGTGTACGCGTAGGTAATGTAAGCGGCGTAGTTCTATTTCGCGAAGAGAATTTTTAACGCGGTCGTGTATATTTCTTTAAAACATTTTTAATCCGAATAGATCGACCGTCATTTCGATATAGAGTATTTACAATGACAAAAATTGAATATTACGAATGCAATTATCGCGTATTTCGCGAAATGAAACACTTTTTCTGTTTCATTGTTAATTGCTGTACTCGTATCACGGTCGAAAGTTAAAAAAGTACAACAGCGCCGTAATTATAAATTAAAAATAAACGAGAACTAAACACCGCGCGAGATTAAATTACGTTTTGATCGAGTAAAAACGATATTCAAAGTTACTGAACGGAGTAAGCTAATTTTTCCGTTAACTTACAAACGAAATAAACAAAAAAATACGGATTAACGCATAAACTAACGTCGAATAACTAATTCGATACGAACGACAATAAGAACTTCGCTTTACATTCAAAAATATATAAAAAAAAAGAATAACGATATTTCGGCGGGAAAAATGTATTCGACACGTTTTCGATAAACGTATATTGTATACACTGTACGTCGATTATTTCTAGCGAACGTATTTACGTTGTTACCGACGTGTTCGGTACATTGTCGACCGACGTTTGTATTTCGTAGCATTCATATTCAAGAACCAACGCTTCGCATCTTCGTTGCCACGAAATCCGTCCGACGAACTCACCGCCCTTCGTTTACGACCGCATAACGTAACCCCACAAGCGTTTCACTTCAGGTAAACTAGTATTCTTCGGAACGCAAGACGTTCGATAATGTACCCGTCGGATAGCGTACCCGTTCTTTCAAAACGTTACAATTTATGACGGTCGTCTAATAATGTAGACACGTTTACCGTCCCCGGCCCCTTCATGAATAATATACGTAGTAGTAACCTTTTGTTAACGGTGTCGATCCATTAAAAATAATCGCCCGAGCTCTTGGTACGTAATAGAAAAATAGATGGAAAACAGAACGGTCATAGCGTTTCGGGTATCTACCGTTTTAAAAACGAGTTTATACGAATAATACGATACGCTCGAGTCGGTATAATTAATAACAAAAAAAAGCTTATCCCTATTAATAAATAAATTTCAATATTGGCACAGTCTTTAAACGCGAGACAAATATCCGAACGCGATACTTCCTCGTTCATCTTCTTTTTTCAATTCTGCAAAAAAATGTTTTTCGTTATTTTCGTAATTGTCGTGTCACTTTTTAAGTATTCGTATACGTTTCGAGGGCGCCTTATCAAATATTAAACACGTCAATTTACGCTTGTACTTTTTTTTTTATCGAAACTTCGTATAAAAAACAATTAGTTACAACAGGTACAAATTATTACAATTAAAAAGAATTATATGAAAAAATTAGATTGCTCAAAGAAGCGAATGATGAAAAGAATGATTGGAGGTAACCGAGAGGAGAGAATGGATGTAGTATTAAAAGAAACGTTATATTTTTCAACTAAAAAGACGAACTTTCTTTGTTGTACCTCTAATGAAGGGCATTGGAAAAGGATGTGTGGAATATAATAAATAGAGTCTAAGAAATGGAGAGTACAGAGGAGAGAGCTATTAAAGGATAATATGAAGGAGTGATAAGGAAGAAGAGTATGACCCAATCTAAGCCGGGAGAAGGAGCAAATTGTTTTCCTATTGAGTTTAACATTGTGGAACCTACGCTTGTACTTGATTCGACGTCTTTTTTGTTGGTTTGTCAGATTATAGGGTATTTAAAGAAAGAGATCGTCGAATAAATCCGTTCGTTAAAAATACTACTTTCGTTCGAAACGTTATTATGTGAAATAGTTTTCTAACTGTTTACGGCGATCACGACGTAAAATATAATACCTTACAACGTCGTCTGTCATCCGATAAAACGACAAATAAAATCAAGTTTACGCGTTATTTCAATTCGAAACCACGCGCGCTGCGTGCGTGCGTGCGTGCGTGTTTTAATATGACACGAGTAATTCTGATATGATATAGTGAATTTTTCTCGGTCTTAAGCTCATTCGCGACTACCCGGAAATCCACAACAAGTTCTTACCTCTTGTTATCGGATATCCACTCAGCGTGCTCATTCACCGGTGTATAAATCAACGACCCTACGCCAACGCCTGTTTGGACGCCGGCCAGCTTACCGTCGCACCACAGGCCACTTCCCAGTTGCCCTTCTTGCTGCAAAAATTAACATAATTTCGTTACACTTCCCGTAAGCTACGCGTAAATATCGTTTTAGATTCCTAGGGACTCCTAAGGGATTTGTCGAGTTTTTGTTTTTTTTTCCGTATTCGTCGTCTCATTTAAACACATTCGATAAAGACGAACATTCGACTCGAGATAAAATAATACGAACGAGTCATTTTAATGTATAGGACGTTTATATAATAGGTACACCGAAGGTCTCGTTTTTTTTCTCGAAATAATTAACGTATCGTGTTTTTAAGTTTTTTTTACAACTCTTTATCGATTATTCAAAGTATCGAGTTAAATTATTTTCAAATAAATAATAGGCACTTTTGTCGAATTAATATTATTACTTAAATAATCGTTACATTCCATTTTTGTTTTTTGATTGTTTCTTTCGGCGATTTTTGACGAACTATTTTACGAAATAAAATTTTTACGCCATTTTACGCATATTTTTCTATTACAAATTTTCGCTTTTATAACTCGCTACTTTCTCCGCTTTGCTCCGTATATTGTACTCGCATTCGGCGTATACCCACACTAGTTTTTTCAGTACTTAATTTCAAATCGTTCGTATTATACATTAAGCAAAAACGATCCTTTCGGTCAAATTAACGTTAAATCACTACTTCTTAACTTTTCCCTTACAATTTTATTTCGTCGACTATTTTTGTTATTGTTCGCGAAGTTACCGGTTGGTTAATTACAATTCGAATTCCTTTCAAATTCCACATAATCGGTTCGTTAATATTTTACAGAGTTCTAAAATATGCGGGGAAGTCTATTATACGTATTCTTCGTAGTCTATTTTGTATCGAATACCGTTTCTTATCGTCTATATCGTTGCTCAGATAATCGCTATTTTCAAATTTTCAACGCGTTTTACTATATATTCGGTACGTATTTACAATATATGTATCGTTAAAATTAATGTACTTGATACCGGTAAACGCGTTCAAATTAAAAAAATAGGATCTACAACTTAATTACTTTAACGGAATTAATTTACGGTTTTACCGCGAGAAAATTTAACGCCTGCTAATTGCTTTATCTATACACGCAAACACTCACATTATATTGCATTCTCCAACGGTTGCACGGCAATATTAAATACGAATTGACAATCGAGTTCCGTTGTTGCACACGACCTTCGCAGTTTTCAGCTGAAATCACGTTTATGATGAGTGCGACTCGTTCGTAATATTTCGTTATTTAAACACACTTGTTTTTATTGTGTTTTTAAAGTTGTTGTTTTGAAAGCTTTTACAAACTTCGTTCGTAACGTTTCGTTTGCGGTTGAAACACGGAACACATTCTTCGTCTTGAATGGGTACAGTCAAACTGACTAGCGCTAAATAATATTTTACCGAACGTTTCAATAATTTCTAATAAGTATACGTCAAAAATAAAATACCCAAGTCGTTGTGTTCCGGCGAATGTTTGGACGGAGGCGATTTGAAATTTTCGTGCACTAGAATATTCGAAATATTCAACGCCGCGCCTGCCAAGTCCTTACGACTAGCGACCACTTTCCTTATACTCGCTTTATTTAACCTGTAATCATCGTATTAAAACGAACGTTTTTTTTTTTTTATTGTTTGTCTCATTTCGTTTTCATCTTTTCTAATAAATAATTTACTTTTTAGCTAGGCGCGTAGAAAAAAAAACAGAAACGCGAGTTTCGCGGTTTTTTATTTTTACAAAATAATAGTCGGACACTATTGGTTCTAATTACTAACGTTAATTTTCGCGAAAAAAACTGTTGATAAAATATTTGAACAACAACGCGCAATTAATTTTTCGTCGATATTACGTAATACAAATTATAATAATATAATTCGCTTTACCTGGACGCGCACGTAGCAGAAGTGAGTATCCATATGTCATCTAAAAGCGTTCCATAACATATAGGTTTTTTATCAGCTATAAATATTATCTCACTTTTACAAGTTTTTTGACAAATATTTGTTTCAGCTTTAAATTTCTCATCATCGATAGTCGACTCTTCCGGCTCAATCGTATCCGAATTATTCGTTTCGGGTTCTTCCTTGTTCTCCGGGGTAATATCTGTTCCTAAATTCCAATTGTCTAATGGTTCTTCCACTTTTGTCAAAGGATTCAAAGTAGTCGCATCTATTTCAGCGCTATCATCGTACATTAGTATGTCTTCCCTCAATTCATTCCTATTAGTATTTTCTTCCGGTCGCGTTTCATTTATAATTGTAGTCGTGTCTGATTTGATACTATTCGCGGTTTCGTTGATTAATTGTTCGATAATTTTTTTTATCACCGACTCGATTTGATTTAATTTCGTCAATTGGTCACGGTCCGTTTTCGACGGACCTATATTTTCCCCCGCACTCCTCGTCAGCTTGTTTTTATAAACTTCAGTAGAAGTAACCTTTTTGACGTCAGAACTCGTTGTTGGTGTCCCGGTTTGTAACGATCTTCTATTGAATTTACAGCAGACAAACGGAGCACTCGGGGTGAACGCGCGTTTCAGACCTTCGCAGTTACCGGACGGATCTGGCAAAAAATCATCGTCCGTGGTGCAGTCACTACCCAGGAGACAATAACCAGAACTGTCGCCGCAAGTTCTGACGCCTGATATTACAAAGAGCCCTTCGAACAAAATAACAAATTAGTTTTGATAAATTATTATATACGTTACGCCCAGGTTTAATAAAACGGGCGAACGTATATTGTAAATATAATAATCGAGAGAAGACAGACGAACTCAGTTTTGAGCAAAACGAAATTCGAATTAAATTTATCAACTTAGTATGGAATTAAATTGAAGTTTTAAGACATAATTCTATTTACCTACAAATAAGTGAATTATTAAAAATAATCGTATACAAATTTTAAATTATAGAAATAATATAATATATAAAAATATTAAATATTATTCTTATAATAAATAATCTGAACGTTTTTGATATATATATATACGTTATTTATAAAATATTTAATACAATTTACGTTGTAAGTTTATACGGTTCTATTCGGTAATTTTAAAGAATTTAGGTTTGATTTTATAAATAGTCCAAAATCGATTGGATTCCTCAGACTCACAAAAATACGATGTATTTCAGTTAACTAAGTAAAATGTTCGTGTAAACGATATATGCGAATTTCGCGTAAGCCAATATTTCGACTTTTGGTTGGAAAATAAAATGATTTTTCCCGCGCGAACAAAGTTCGAATTTTTCTCTTTTATTAAAAAGAAACATTTCCGCTTACCCGGGTCTACCAGTGGCAAGTTCATCGAAGCTGGCAACGAGGTCACGATGCACACAATCGTAGCGAGCAATAACATGACGATGACGGGCCTAAAACAGAAAAACAAGTTGGCTAGTGCGCGTTCAATGCGGAAGTAACAACAAGTCGCGCGACGTTCGGCGACAAAGTGTTTAGTTGTTACGCAGTTTCGCGTCTCCGCGAGATACCGGAACATATGTATGTATATATATATATATTAAAGATGAGTCACTTGACTCTTGTTTCGAGGTGTCGAAAAAAAAATATTAAAAATATCATCTAAGACACGCCTGCTCTGGTTGACATACATTAGTATTCATGATATACAGTCCAATTCGTACGGACACGTACTTGGAGTACCGTAACTTTAATTGTGAAGAACGAATACGTATGGTTAAGTTCTATGACCCGAATGAACTGACCTACAAATTATTCGCAAATTATAGGGCGAATGTGATTAGCATTTTTCTATTCACGCGTTCGTCAACTCGACCGGAGACGACATCGACATTGGTTTCGGTACACAAATATACCATCGGTTTACCGGTAACAATTGTTTAACACGAAATAAAAGTCTACCTAAACTATTTTTTTTTTTATTATTACGTCACGGCCAAATTTATATTCGCAAATGGCTTTTAATATTGAAATAATTATATGCTATTTTACGCTAAATAAGTATCGCGAATCACTGTCGGTGTATTAATTAGCCAAATCGTCAAAAAATCGCGTACACGCGCAAAATATATTGGACTTGCGCATTCTATTTCCAGTAATATATATTTGGTATAAACGAAATTAAATCTTATTTGTGAGGGGTCCGTCACTTTCCCTGCGACTTACTGAGAGTGCAAAAATAGTTAGTTCAAATATTATGATAAAATAAACGGAGAGAATTAGAAATTGTGTTCAGTCCCATCACTGAGTTGAATTTTAAACAAATATATTCTATTATCTTTACCATGATAATATACTCTTTATATTTGGGAACATTGACTACTTATCTATGTTGAATACAAAATAACTTCCCACTGAGATTCAAGACCATCCGTTATTGTAGGTCAAGGCCTCGTCATAACGATGTGCAAATTTTCGTTCGAACTTTTTGACTACTTCAAAATAGTCGAAAGCTAATTTTGTTTTGTACGCGAGCGATACCTACTGTCCGTTGTTTGTATTTGATTAATCTATCTTATAAAAGTGAACTTAAATTGTAATTAAAATCGACATTTTTTTTATGTTAATGACTTTGATCGCGTTCAATCTATTCTTGCAGAACTTAAAATATTTAACACGACGGGTAATTAAAAATTAATGTTTACCCTTTACGTCAATCAATAACTACGGCTTTCTTATTTTATATAAATCGTAAATAATTATTGCCCATAATCTAATATGAGGCTATTCGGTTTAAGTGAACGTATAAGTACGGTTAATTTTATTATTATCGAATCGAATTATCGAAAATCGACGTACGAAATTAATTTCATCGAAAATACACGTTTACAGAAAATACTTCTGATGTAAATAAATATCGATTTTTGTTACGTTTTCGAAAAAATTATAGCCTAATTACTATGTTAAGTACACAACTAGTTGCGTAACTGAAATATTTTAACGGCAATTCCGTCTGAGATATTATCGTTTGCAAGCGTTATAATTACCTTCTTTTGTGCATTATTCCAAGAGACTTGAACGATAGCGAAATAATATTTAACGAACTACCGGGATTACGGACAATGTCTATCCACAGACTACTGGTTGGTTTATGATGTACTGTTCTTCTTTCTACGATTTCCCCCGCCAATATTTGTAAATCAATCAGAGTATAGTCGATTCGTTTTATACGTTTATGCGATAGTGTAGCGTTTTACTGTTGATTTGCCTATATGTAAACTGTTCGTGTCGCGTTGCACAAGTTCGTGAACGTTAAATATCGTATTGGATATTTAAACGATCCTGCGAGCTGCAAGTAAAACCCGTTCAGTGTTAACCCCGAAATGAACTTCGAACAAACGTTCGACGACCCAAACGAGATCGTAAAATATAATTGCCAAACGTTTAGCACTAAGTATTTCGTCGCGCACCTAAATATAGGGTTTTCGTTTAATTTGAATCGCGTCGATCGTAAATATTATTTCTTCAAGCGAAGAGACGAAAAAAACGAATTTTTTTTTAAATAAACGAATATTTGTCAAATATGAATTCAATTAGGTTTAGTACGTCAAATACGATTTATATTCAATATAAATTTAAATTCATTATTAAATAAAACATATCGCAGGTTCGGTACATATTTCATACGCCTACGTAGTTGGTTACGGTTATTAATGGTCCATAAATTACAATTATCTTTATATTCGGCCATTCGGATATTCGATTATGCAAACGCGGAAACATAAATATTTATCGTCGGTAGTTGAAGCTTTCATACTATATACGTTCTATCTTAATTTATTTTTAAATAAACACGAAACACTATATTAAAAGGATAAAGAAAGTTTTTAAAAAAAAATCCACTTCAAACCGCACTACGGAATTAGATACTATTTTGGAGTGGATAAATATATTCGAATTTTAGGAAGCTAATAATAGTACCGACGTTCCTTTTACATAAAATTACAATAACGAGATTTCTTTTGATAGGCTGCCAAGTTTGCCTATTGTCCTATGACGACAAATGTTTTCACCAGTTCGAGCAATTTTATCGTCTAAGTAATGAAACGTATATCTGTAGGTTCCAAACAAGCGTCACAAACGCTTAAATTCTTACGTCTTATCCTTAGGCTAAAAAAATGAGCTATCTCTTTGGAGATATAATCACAAACACGGTCATGCGTGAATATATATATATATTCTTATACAATATATATATATATTGTATAAGTATTAATGTTATCCGCTATGGAATGAATTTTTAAAGATTGCTGATCGTTTTAATAAAGTTAAACCGCGAAATGGAATAAAAGATTTCGTGAAACGGTATCTAAAGTCGGTTATTTATTTTAGAACTATAAACACACGCCTGGCGCGAAATAATGTAAATAGTAATACGCCCCCTTTTATAACGTTAATTCGATTATTATATTACGCCGCTATATACTATTATCTATTATTAAGCCACATGTTTAAAGTGAAAAGTAAAATAATTAACAAAAACATTAAGTTACCTACACCTAAGTAACCGGTACGATACGTAATGTATACGAAACTCGTTGCGACGTACAATTCGAAATAATTTCGTCAAATATATATATACCTCCGACATTTTACTTAATTTCGTTTCGAGTGTTTTATTTTCGTCCCGCTTATTTTTTTTCACGCGGTTGATTCTAATTACGCCGTGTACTTCATTGCACGTTGAAGTTAAGGGAAGGCGATTTATATACCTACTTTTACTTTTGCTTCAGAACGGGACGATTGTTTTTATAAAAACCGTTTTCGTTTATCGAAAGGTTCGGGGAGACACATGCTTACGAACATTACCGCAGTATTCGAATAGTAAGCAATAATATTGTAGACGTTACGTAACTTGTTTATCTATAAGTTGTCACGCCGGTGAAATAATTTGAATCAACATTTTCGTATCGCGTACGAATCGTTCAATAAATTTGAACGATATTTTTAGTTTATTTAACGTATCGAATTACGATTAGGGTTATCTAGAAATGTCTTCGGACGTTTTTCCCTTTCTTATTGTTATCCGAGTGATGTTCTTTATTGAAGGATTTTCGGCGAAACGTTCCATTTAATCGATAGGCGTAGTAGGGAATCGTTAGGTGGTGAAATTAATTTTTACATGACAAACGTCGATTACAAAAATTAACGATTAATGTTAAACGGCCGCTCGATAATACGGCAATATCAACGTCGCGATTAGAGTGTGTAAGCGAAGAGATTTTATTCGAAAGAAGTACCGCCGCGGTTAATTAATTATTTTTACTTACTTTTTCGTCTTTAAAATAGACCGAACGTACCTGCGAAGAAACGCGCGATCCGTTAGGCGTTTTTAATTTGAACGTAAAATACGGTAAACACGTCAATACTTATGAACGCGGTGGAACGGCGTATAAATCATCCTACGAAAAATGCTTGAAAATTCGATAAATTCTGACGATGTACAGTTTCGCCAACGGCGGACAACTAAGCGAATCATGAAAAAGACACTTACGCGGTGATAAATAACTGGTCGCAAACTTTAATACGTGACGACGGATTGACACACAACGGTACTTCTATTCTTATCGCGTTACCATAAATAGTACCGTTTAAGTATACCGTTTCGAACAATAGTGGTTTAATTATTGGAATATTCGCAAATTTAGCGTTTTATTTTCGTCGGAAATTATATATTCCGTAATATTGAGCGAGAAGCCCGCGGTGGGTACCTATATCGTATGTAGATCGTTACGATAAGAAGCGTTTAAAAATTACTTAATTCGTACCGAACTGGGAATTTATTTGACGGAACGCCACGTCGCTTTTTTTATTTATATTTTTCGCGCGAAATCCCTAACCTTTTTTTTTTTGTTCGTTCCGCAAATTTGTATGCCTCACGACTCTTCTTCATTCACATAGCCTATCCATTTACTGTATTAAATCGGGTCAGTGAAATCATTTTCGACGGAGTACACGCCTTTTAACGGCGGCGGGGTCCAAAAAGGAAAACAAAAGTCGTCACGCACGGATCCAGACGCGAGAGAGTCATCTAGTGAACGTAATAATAATATATTTGTGTAACGTTTAATATTGACGTCTAATTACTTGTATTAAATATTAAATCACGAAACGATCTCTAATTAACGTAATTATATTAAAAAATCCAGCGTTCTTGTTGTTGTGATACTCGTTCTAATAAAAACATCGTTGGGAATATTGTTTTTAGTACTTTATGCGTTTTATAAAAATTGTATTTTTGAGATTCGAATAGTCTTTTTTGGTTATATTAAATCGTGTATCGGCTCGAATAACCGTATTTGTGTATAATCGACTCAAATAGCTATAATTGTGAATTAATATCAACTTCTTCTTCTTCTTCCTTGCCTTGTTCTCCCAGCTATTTGGGGTTGGCCAGTGAATTAATATCAACTCTCATAGCTAAATTATATATACATATATATTCTAACATAATAAAAACAGTGTAATTTTTGTTGTCCGTGGTACACACGTCGTTACCATTATTTCTTGGTCAGTATATTTTGGTAACTTCGACGTGATATATATATATATATATATATATATATGTACGTGTATGGTGAATTATTTGAAAATTCGTGACTATATTGATAAAAGCCAATCGGATTAGTTATGTGCTCGAATTCTTCATAACCAAATATGTATCATTTATGCGGCGATTATTAGAATCGTCTAGACGCATAATTTCAGTAATTCAAAATAGTATATATGGTCCACGAACGAAGAACAAGTAAATTCTCTCTTTAGAGAACCCCTGACCACAACAACGTTTGTTGTTGTAAGCCATTCGGATAACTTCCACTACACGATATAATTGATAAAATATTATTTCTCGGCCGTTACGGATGTATTCATTATTCGCACGTTTCGTCTCGTTTTTCGTAGTTTAGTAAAATCGCTACAGCAGCACGTTCGTAGTTCGCGCGCGATAATACTACCGGCGTCCCGTCGAAGTTTTTCCCGATTTCGATTCGACGCGACTGGTGGTCGAAAGTCACTTTCGCCGTAAACATGATCGGCCGTGGTGCCCCCGTTGCCGTAAAAAGGGGAACGACAATTCGGCGCCGTTCCAAATACGCGTTCACTGGCGATTTGTAAGCGTTTGATTTTGACGCGGGACATTTAGGTAAAAGGGCGGCACCGACAGTTTTTGGTGTTGTTCACTCGACGCGGCTTCGGAAAGAGGAGAGACATCCGATATCAGATATCCGCGCGTTTACGAAACGCCGAAGGTAAAAACGAAAATACCGCAGGAAAGTTTCATCGAGATCGCGTCTCGTTGCCGGCTCAGTGGCAATTTAATCGACGAGCGTGGCGTATACTAGAACGTTCGATTATTATTTCGCACGTCACTGCGCACCGCACGCTCCGTGTTTATACTTCAAATTCTGGCGGTGTTATCGCGTAAGCGTCTCTATAGTTCACCGACCACGTGGCAGACAACGATTTTTTCGTGGATATTTAGAGAGCGAACGCGCCACTACCGACGTCGTCGATCGCCGTCTATAGTAAAGTCCCGTCAATTGGGTTGCATTCGGAGTGTACAACGGGCGACGATCTAATAAGGACGGCGTGATAATTGTTTTTTTTATCAAATCACGTCAATTGTTATCGTCGTTACTTCGTCTATTTGGCACACAAACCATTACGTCGAACTAAACAATAAACTAGCGCGACGATATGTTGAAAAAAGGACGTCAACATGAATAGTTTATGATAAAAACATACACGGAACACTGGCGCAATAATATATATATATATACGTTACACGTACATATAGTGCGTGGTACACCGCCATCGTTCTCGGACAAGATCGAGCGAATTGGTGAGCAATTCTCGTCAGGGGATCCTCACATACACGTCATCAGTGTTCGGCAAATTAATTGAAATGAGTCGCGTCCGGGATTTGGGATGTTGTGTTGGTGCGGTTGGACGGGTAAAGGATTACTATTTTCCTGTGGGACTAATTCGACGACAACCGGTAGAACCTGGAGATAATTGCGAATCTCGTATTTTACAAGCACCAGCGATAAAAAAACGTTTATGAATCACAATACGACGGAATTAAACGGTAGTGAACTATTATTTACTATCGAATTTCCATTTTTGTGTTCGTTTTATGTTTCGGACTTATTGGCGGAAGATACGTTTCCGTTGAAAAATGGCGTTCGCATCGTTTTATTCGAAATTCAAGTTTTATAATTTTCCATTGTTAGGATTTCTCTTTCACTTAAGTTTGACAATCGTTTTACATAATATAAATTGCCAATCTCTATGTTCATACATTTTCGATTCGTTAACTATTATGGTCATGTCCGTGAAATATCCACTTACACGATTGTGTTTGAACGGCAGTTGATTGGCGATATCCCTTAAACGTAAGGGATAAAATCGTTTAACTTAGAAAAGAATCGATATAGCATTATTGTCATTAATACCGTTTATAATATATATATATATATATATATATATATATATAAATTGGTCGTATAGGAAATATATCTGTAATATATACATAGATAAATGTTAAAAATTGAAAAAAGGTTTGTTTATTAAGAAAATAATATTTATTGTAGATTTTTTAAATAATAGAGCAAATAACAATCGTTTTGTTATATAATTTTCTTATTAAATATATATATATGTATATATATTATACAAATTAGAATACATAAAAAGTAATCGATAAAAACACCGCTATTAATAATTAAATAATGGTTTTAGGCTT
>JAIPRN010002915.1:0-25580 GCA_025469175.1 Geopemphigus sp. TES_GeoC_2020 | reverse complement strand
TCGGTTTCCCGGCCGTCGATTTTCTACTTGACCCAATTACGAAACGGTGTAAAGCTCGCGCGCGCGTTCGACATTACCCGTAATTATAACGCGAAACGGTTACCACGTCGAATCCATCCAAACCGGTCTATCGTCCATTGTCTATAATTATTTCAAAATTGTTTTTGTCCGTACGCGGGTGTGTGTGTGTAGGTTAGTGCGCTCGGCCGCGATAATATTATTGTTTACCGGAATCGTATTCGCGATTGCGGAGATCGCGGATACGGTTTCAATAACTCGAACACCGAACGTCGGACTTTACCGTCGAAACTAATCAGACGTTACGCCCGGCCGATATTGATCGCCCGAAAACGAAACTCGAGGAAAGATACGGAAAAGCGTTTTTCCGCCGTTTCGTAGTTTCCTTTTTTTCGCTCGAACGCGTCGTCGTCGTCGTTGTTTTTTCCGAATAATAATCGTTATTATGTCACGACGAGCGCGCGCGTATGTCGTATGTCATACGCGTTACGTTTCCGGCCAGAAAACGTCGTAAAGCGTACGGATAAATCGAAGTACACGCGTGCCGAAAATTAGGCGGGAAGAAAATCGCGGACCGTTAGGAGACGATTTGTCGGTCGTCGAGTGACGGGCGTTTTGCGAGTTCGCCCCGGAACGACTGGCCGAACCGAAACCACGACGCGTTTGACGATATGACGTTCCGAAATCCGCCGGCCCCGATCGTACCGGAACATACGTCAAAAACGGTATTCGAGATGCGTGCGTATATATTACTTCCGGGCGCGATACGGTACGCCAAACTCCGTCCTGTTTCTTCTCGTCGCTACGCCGGTCGAATTGGCGCGTTTATTTTCCGACGTAAAGAACGTAACACGACGTACCGCGGTTCGACGAATTATTCGAGTTTTCGCCTTTCGGAAAAATTCGTTCGCTTTTTTTCCTATAAAAAAACATTCGTAATTGACAATTCGTAATCGTAATAGGGCATTATTGGAATTTGATCGATAATCGTCGGATCGTTTCCGAACCTTTTTTAACAGCCCGAAAAGTTCGTTCCTGCATCGGCTGAGCATTTATAACGAAACCGAATTCAGAACGAGCGACCTGCAAAAGTTAGTTGGCCGTGTAATTTTTTTGGAAACGGAATAGGACGGCTTGGAAAATCGGAACGCGAGTGGAACGCCTGTGGTATTAACGAACCGACCCGGTGGGTAAAAACCGACGAGATAAAAGGTTCCCTTTTGAATCGATTGGCCAATTGTTGTTCGTCGGCACGAAGGAAACGACGCGGAACGGCGACGACTTCCCCGAACGAGGCGAATGTTACCCTACCGAAAACGCGTCAGGTAAAACGTCGGAAAAACGAGCGCGGGACAAACGATTGCCGGGAGAAAGCGGGAGAGGAAAACCGTCGTTTCGCCGTACGTATTTCCGAATAATACACGGGCAACCCGAACGTTCCCGACCGTCGCGAGGTATAATCGGTGGTCCGGGACGATCGGCCCGTAAACCGATTTTCAACGGTCACGGCCGCCGGCGGCAAGGCCACGCGTTTATGTACTAATCTGTAGGAGTAAGTCACTCGGCCGCGTAAACTACGGGCGTGTCGTGCGCGCGCGACGTATATTTGTGTATAGGTCGTGCGCGATGTCCGGCGGCCCGCGGAGAATGCGCGCGATCGATTTAGGGCCCGAAAAATACGAACGATAATAATCGGCCCGAGAGGATTCGATAAAAAAACGTATATCCCGCCGAATTTGTCGGCAACCCGTCTCGGACGTTTTTGGCCCGGAACGACGGGCCCTTCGGTCGAACGTCCCCGCCCGGGATATTCCGTGACGACGACGTCGGCGGTACCGACGAGGGGAACGGGGCGCGTGCGCTGGAATAACTAATTGTTTTCGAACGCGACGGCCGCCACGGCGCGTATAACAATATCGCGTACGTTGACGCCGGTGTCGGGAGTAGTACGTTCATTTTAAACACCCGGGGTCGTGTATGCGACCCGTCAGAGCGTTTTACGTTCGTTTACGTTCGCCGCGGAATAACGTAACTAGTAATGGGAAACCGATTCGCCGTCGTGCTAAACTTGCCGAGTAAATATACATAATAATAATACACTAAATATACGTACACGCGACGATAACGATATAAATCGTAGGTCAGTTCCGTCGGTCCGGCACGCTGACGTTTTTATATTATATATTAGTTAATAATGACTCGAAATGGAAGCGCGTCGAAAAAGCGAACGAAAACGGTTTTTTTTCCGCGTACTAACTTTTTTTCTTCTTTTACGGAATATTCATTTCGCCGGTCTCGGACGTGGAAAATATGCCGAACGACAAAAAGATATCGTCACGCGTAACGTCCAAGTTATTACACCGAGCGACCGTCACGAGTATTGTTGTTTATTATTATGAAAAATATCCCCGACGATTACCCGGAACGTTTTTTCCGTACGAAATAACGCGACCGGACGGACGGTCGTACGCGCTCCGCTTCGATAACGGGTCGATATACGCAACGTTCGAACCGGTTTTTACTCAATGAATCCGGTACGTCTCCGTCGCGCGACGCCGAACGAACAACAACGATAATTACCGAAAATGCGTACGAGGAAATCGCGTTTGAAAATCAAATACGTAAACGCCTTACTGACGGTAATTTATACATATATACGCGCGATTTTTATAAATTTGTTTCGTAAATTCGGTCGACTCGAAAATGAACGCCTTTTTTTGGATTACGGCAATATCGAACCGAGTCCGCGATCTCGTTCTCGGCATCGGGAATGTGGAAAATGTTTGGTTTATTGTCAATATTCGTCACGGCGGTGATTAGCGCGTCGACGACCAAATGGAGAGCCGGTAAACGAAAAACGCCAGCCAGCCCCCGGCGCGAAGAGATTGTCCGCGGACCGAATGTCACGTAATCTCGGCCGCGCCCGAACGGGACACGCGCCCGCGTATTTCGGATCGTAAATGATCGCGTGTGGCTGACGCGCGCGCAAAACCGCGGACAATGCGCGGCGACAATAATAGCCCGGATTTGGTAGCCGGGAGTCCGCGCGAATATCGTCGGTCCGGGATTACGACGGGCAGCTGGACTTTCGCACGCGCCTAAACCGTCGTCGACCGTGACGCGCCCGCCCGCCACGGACTGTGGACGGCGCCTTTTGTTGGCCGCCGGACAAAGGGAAAAAACCGAACGTGACTGCGGGCCCGCGCACGCTGGTACAACCGCGGCGAAGACGATTCACGGGTGGCGCGTGCCCTTCTCGGGCGTTCGCGTATTTTCGAACCAACCGTCGGGGACGCGAACGGCAATCATATCGCTGATGAGGAAACGCCGAACAGAGCGCGCGTGTTTACGGCAATTCGGTCGGGCCGCGCGTACGAAACGACCGAGTCCGTTTGCGCGACGGCCGAGGGTCGAGAAAAACCATCGCCGTCGGTTAGGCGCACGGAGCGCGCGTTTTCGAGGGTGCCGATCGAATTACGAAATACGTTTCGCGCCGCGGCGAACGTTTTCCGAAACCCGCGTAAGTCGCACGAGTGAAACGCCCGGGTAGGGACACTATTTATGGGTGCCAGGGTCGGTAGAATTGTAACGGACTGCGGTAACGCGTACGGGTTTTCTCCGGTACGTTTCGGACGAAAGTCAATGAGGTACGTAAAAACCGAAACCGTCGTTCATATACAGACGAGTGGTCGGATTGACGGGACCATTGGTTCGGTTTTTCGTCTTTTAATATTTCGTAACGTAACCTGTTCGTCGTCGTCGGATAAATCTCGCGGAAAATACGATTTAAAAAAAAAAAATTACGTTCCACGCGCTAAATTCGTACGCAGAACGCCACAACAACACAACAACAGCCCAGCGTAACCTTGCGGTTTTCACATACGCGCGTGTTCGCCGGTCCAATAACGGCCGGGAAAAAACTAAATTCGCGTTTTCGCGTTTCCCCCCGCGGCGATTGGACACGCGCCGCGCGATTAAATACGACACTGGTAACCGGATACGCCGTACGCGTTTCGTTAAACGCGCGCTAAATAGGAAGACGGCGAGATAAATATAGATCAAATGACACAAAAATATTCGACCGAAAACGTGCGAATTGTTTATCGGCTGGGCAGGTAGTTCCTCCCTCCGCCGGCAACGTCTCACTCGGCGTACGCGTATTCGAAAATCGTACAAACAAACGGTTCGCTCAAAACAAAAAAAAAAATTGTTCGACGACAACCGAAGAGCTCTCGCTCTTTCTCCGCCGTACGCGCGCGTACGGTAAAATAAAACACGAATCGGTTTCCGAACGGGGCCCGTTCGGAGGTGAAAAACAAAAACGGAACGTTTGTTGCGCATCCCGGTTGCGTCGCTGTGCGCACGGACAACTCGCGAACGGCTACCCAAAAAGCCGGTTCGTACGCACGCGCGCACCGAATATAACCAACTTCGTTGGTTCCTACGCGTAACGTTTCCCACCGGTCGGACCGAAAACGTCGCCCGCCGCGTGTTGGACACAAACACAAACGTATACGTCAAGTCCATTGTGATTTCAAACGCGTACACGCGAGCGCGATATGCGGGTCGTTCGATATTATTAATAAATAAAAAATAATAAGACCCATGAGGGTGGCTGGTTGGCCGGGCACGCGTCTCATCCGCGCGCAGCTAATCGCTCGTTTTCTCCTCGGGCCGTACAATGACGTAATACGTACTCGCGCGTACCACTACTACGAGTATATATATATCGCTCTTGCCCCCATGTTCCATTACGACGGCCACAGCATTACGCGTACGGCCGTAACCGTTGTTCGTGTGTGTAAATACCGCGCGCTCACTAACTGGTCGCCGTACAATACCGTACGTGGATCGAACGAAAAGTAAAATCGCGTTCGGCCGTAGGTCGAAAAGTATTACGGTTTTTTAAACGAAAAAAATTATTTTATTAAAAAGTCCACGAAAAAAACGTATCGTTCCGCGTAATCGCCAAACGCTGCGCGCGTAATAAATTCCTCGTTGAAAATCCTCCCGGTCCAGACAGGGAACGCCGCTTGGCCGTCCGAGATTGCGTTCGCGCCGTAATCGGCTGTTTACGGTTAAAGAATTACGAACCGTTACGAATAATTCACGGATGGCGGGGTGAAGTTGACGACGAAAACATTATTTCGAGACGACCGATCGAAAAGTGGCGCGACACGTTTAAGAATGGCCAAAAACGGATGTCACCGATGAACAGCGCGTGGGAAACATCGCCTCCGCGTCGACAACAACATTGCGACCGTGAACGATATCGTTTAGATCGGTATTTTAGTTATTCGAGTCCCAGATTCGTCAACACCCCGTGTTTGTTGTCGTATATTCGTATGCCCGTGAACTAGGCGAAGATCCGATATCTCATTCAGACAACCAAGTAAAAAATGCCACAAACGAACGGTGTTCGCTAACTGGACGGGGGGTTTTTTTTTCCAAAGTGTAAACTCGTAAAAACGAAAATACGTGAAAAATGTAATAGCTCGTTGGGCCGTAGGCGAATAATTTTTTTACGCGCTTTTTCTTTTTAAATCGTGGCACTTATCGACTTACGACTGAGCGCAACTTACTTTTCGATCGACTCCCTCGTATGTATGCGTGTGTGGGACGAATAATAACGCGGCACGATTATAATCGTATCGCGTAGTGTAAATTAACGAGGCGAGAACGCGGCGCGCGAAAGCGTTATTTTTACAATGTACGGGGCGAGTAAAAGGAGACGCGCGAATCGGCCGTTGGGTAGGCCGACGGGTGTAATCGACGAGGGTGGGCAGCGACGGGGCGCGTGGCGAATGTTTATTCATTACGCGCTGGCCGGTTTACGTAAATCGTCCGACGGCCATCGGCGGGCCTCGCGTGTTCCGAATCGGAAACGTCAATTACGGGGGGGACGTTCGGTTACTGGCGCGCGAGGAGCTCGGAACGAAACCGTGACGAAACGGACGTCGCGAGTCCGTTTCCCCGTGCGGCATCTGCCGCCGCCTTTGTCCGAATTCGGTTTTTTCTTAGCCCGTACACGCCCGCTCGGTGGTCCCCGGTTTCGTAAAACGCCATTACCGTGCCACGTGTTGTCGTCCCGTTTGGTCGGCCGTACGCCGCGGCCGGCCTACCACGACGCCCGTTATTCTCGTCGCGAGAAAAAACGGCGTCGCGTTCCGTACCGCGGACGTACGACACTCCGTAAACAAACACGAAACTCCGCGACGCGTTTAATTATTCGAAAACCTACACAGGGACGAAAATCGTTCGTTACGCTACGACATCGCTGGTTGCGCGGTACGAAAATGAAAAGCCCGTTGTTGCGCGAATTTTTCCGTCGTTTCGTTCCAAAGGGTCTTAGCGAGGGTGCGCTTGTATCGCGCTTATTGACTCGACTAGTTCATCTACGTATTACTGTCGAGTTACGCACTTAAAAAATCCGCGAACGAGTCGTAATTTTAGTAATTTAATTTCGTACACGTTCGAGTAAATTAAAAAACGAAAATCCTAAATACGTCTATCTAATAAACACTTCTATTGGGGTTTTCTTTTATTGCCCGAGTTAATTATCGTAAACTTGGTCCGTCCGTGGTCTTCGGGTGAATTTTAATGGATTTCCGTCGTTTTGTTTTCGGCATAACTATTCCGAAACGAAAAATTACGTTGTTCGTTATTTATATTATCGTTGTTATCTGAACTCGTTGTTTCGTATCGTTTGTGCGTATATTTAATCGCGAAACGTGGAGAACGATCAAATTCGAAGCGAGTAAAAAAAAAAAGAAACGAACAACGTCCACGCTCCGCCGTACGACTTCCTATACGCGTTGCGCCTGTAAGACTCGTTCTGCGAACGAATAATTGACAAGGAACGCGGACGACGGCCAAATACGTCGGGCAGAGACGAAGGGTTTTTGGTCGAAATCCCGGCCGTCGTACCTAAGTACGACCAAAGTGTGTAAAGAGGCGCTCTTCGTCGACCTCGTTGGACTGGCCGCGGACGCCGGTCGGATTCGTACCGCAGTCTGTCGTCGGACGGGTGTGGTGTACCGCCAAGAACGGGACGGTGGCGTTTGAAATCCCGGCGAATCACCGGGCCCCCGGGGCAGCCACGCGCGCCGTCTCGAGACGTGTAACAGCGCCGAACGGCGGGCGCGCGTACGTTTTTCGACACGAAACGGCAATAATAATCGCCCGTCGCCTAACCGTCTCGCGCGGCCGTCGCCACGCCGCCGCGTCGGGATGACGATGCCGACCGCCGTTCCATACACGAACGGATTTCGCCGTGGCGCGCCCGAGACAATTTCGCGAATTTACGCGTACGTGCAACGGCCGGAGACGTACGGCGTATGAAAGCGGGTTCGTTACGCGGACACGTACGGAAGATATAAATCTCCGGGGGTGGGAAAGGGGTCGGAAGACAGTCGTCGGCGCCGGCGACGCGTCAACGCGAAGACTGTACTACTCTGTACACACAGTACACCTGGTTGCGACGTCGGCGGCGGCGGCGGCGGCGGTGGTGGCGATGGCCGAGAGGGTCCCGTGGGAAAATGACAACCGCCGCCGCCCCGGAGCTTTGTTATTATTATTTCGCGTTAACAAAAGACGCGTCGTACACACATACACACACACGACGTGTACCACGCCCGTCCGATAGCGCGAGTCTAAAACCCTAGCGATACTGACGGCGGCGGCAGGGCGTTTATTATGCGGGCGTCATACTTCAGTTACCCACCCCTCTCGTTCGTTCCGTATATCGTCGCGCACTTTTTTTTTTCGAAAGTTATTTCCACGACCGTATAACGATCGTTCGCCGCCGCCACCGCGCGTTTCCGTATGCGCGTATCGTCGTCGAGCGTATAAACGTTCAGCGACCACGGAATTCCAACGGTCCGACACTTAACGGGCGAAAACTACGACGGTTGGCCGCCCCCAAAACGGCGATCCCGTCGAGTAATCGGCCATTCCCACCGGTTCGGTAACTAACGCCGCACGATCCGACCGGGCCCGAATTCACGAACGACGTCGGACCGGAAGAATTGGCGCTGCGCTATTATTTTTCAACCGGCATTCCTCCGTAGAAAAACGTACGTCGCCGAAACCGACGTTTTCCGTTGGACTCGGGAAAAGATATTTTTTATTCCTATTTCGGTACCAACCGATCCGCGCGAAAACCGTAAATCGTATTATTCTCGTAATATAAACGCCCGTTATGCGGTATGTATTATAAAATTCGCCTACGGCCGAGCGAGTCCACGATCGCGCCCGTTAAAAAATACGTCCCGATTTTTACGCCTGATTTCTGATAGTTTAGTTAACGTTTTATTTTGCTTACGTTTCCCGTCGTAACCGACAGCTGCACAGGATGGTGACGCGCGATTCGGGAGGGAAACGAAGACGAACCGCTGCGTGTAAGTTGGTAACATTGCGCCCGGCACACACCAGAAAAGAGAGAGAGCAGGTAAAAACCGAATTCTCGACCCTGCTGGCTCGGGGACGGTCGGACGGTCGTATACTTACACACGCACACAAACGCGCATGCACACACACACATACAAAGCAAAGGTTCAAAAAGAACACCTCCGGGTCACGACGTCGAAGATGAGGGTCGTCGGCGGTTTCGTGTGTAGCGGAGGACGGTCTTTTCTTCTTCTTATTATTATTATTATTATTATTTATTTTTTTTTACTCCGACCGACCGACCGATCGGAATCTTTAGAAAACTATTTTCGACCCAAACTATTTTTATAAATATATTCTCCGACGCCCATTATTGCCTTCTGCCAATAAGCCGACGCCGCCATACGGATAAAGTCACTGCGTACGACGACAATTGTGTCGTGTTCGTTACACACACACACACACATACCGGCGCCCCGACGAAAATGTCCGCCGGAGTCTGCGGCTGAATCGTCTCTACCGGCTCGTCGCGCGAGATCCACACACGCACGGAAAGCGGGCCGACCCACCCCACGAATTGGGTGCCGCCGGCATGGACACGACGCGCGTGTTACTACGATAATAAAACGGTTAAAACGTGACAATAAATTCTCGTGGCGCGCAATAAAGTCCCCTTGTACCATTCACGTACCTACTCTCACACACACACACATCCAAAGCCGGTACGATTACTCGCGATAATACGCCTCGTATAGTTTCGGGGACGTCGCGATGAAAATGTAACAGGACGTCCGTGCGTTTTTCGTAATTCGCCCGTTATTGTCGAACGTACGGTCCTGGCTAGGTTAGGTCGTCGTCAATCCCGCCGAAATAATAATAACCGTACGTGCGAAAACGCGTAACGCGGGCAGGGGGATCGCGTAAATCGACGGGCGATTAACGGCGAATAACGGGCGACGTCGATCGGGGACCAAAATACCGGCGCGTAATTCGCGATCGCGCCGAACGGCGAAATTGAGCGCGCAACGAAATGGTCGACTATACTTACGCGAATTTCGTCGCGTCGATCGACACGCTCGGCGTTCTAAAAATATGCACCTCCCGGGGGACCTAATTAGAAGACACTTTGATTTCATCGTTGCCCTCGGCCGGATCGACTCGTCCCAATGCGCGGGAAACGAAATCCGACCCGTCGTCGGGTATAATCGTTATTATATCGTTCGGGGAACCGAACGAATTCCCCCTCCCCTCCCAAAACCGCGGTAAAATAAAAACCGCCCGGTTATTAATGCCGGCCGTTTTTACGAAAATTCCCGCCGCCGTATCGACGACGACCACCACGAACATTTCGTTTACCTAGCCAGCCGCTGGTGGAACGTACACCACTCTGTGGCCCGTAGCTCAAACGGACTTTTACTCGTCTTAACGGACTGTCGTTTCCCGATCGAAACGAAATCGCGGTCAACGGATTTTCGCTCGGTTTTTCGTCGATAAAAAAAATTATATATACATATACATCGAGAGACTCGGAAAATCTGAACGATAAACGAACGCCGGTCGATCGACGAAAATTAACGATAGAAAGTTCGAGGTCGTCCGTTTAAGGAATTTGGTAAATACGGTTATATAAACGTGCGTGTGTGCCGTTCGGCACGAAGCAACTACGGTGTAAATTCGTCGTAGTTTATAACGTCCTTAGATTATTGGACGGGCGATATATTTATATACATTATTTCGTCTGCCAAGTTTAAGAAAACACATTGACGGCGGCGGTGACGGTGGTGTTGGAGAGACCTCCTTGACGACCGTCGTGTGTGAGATATACGAAAGTTTATAAGGGGCGAATCGTAACATCGCCGTAAAGAAATCGTCGCGCGTTTACAATCGGTAAATCGTTGAGGGACACACGCGTAAGTCCACGCGTTCCGAAAACCGTTTTGAATTCGGGTCGCGGTTTCGTCTACCGGGTGATTGGGTGTGCGCCGTGAGCGACCGACGTGCTTTCGGGAGTTTCGGGCAAACGAGAGGCGAAGGAACGTCGGAAAAACGGTCGTATTGTTATTAGGATGGTTGGCTCGTTTTCGGACCGCGCGCGGATCCGCGTCGCAAAATCTTTCGTCCGGGCGCGAAAAATTCGACCCGTGGGACGATAACCCGTACGGGAACAACGAACGCTATTAAAACGGTTTCGGTCGCGTACGTAACGTATAATATATTATACAGTGTATCCATAAACACGCGCACTTCGTACAATAAATACTTGGCGGTTGCCCTCGATCTTTATTATTATATTGTCGCGACGAAAGAACGCGCCGAACACGCGCGCGCTCGGTGGACGTCGTACGTAAACGGTACAACCGTCCTTTTTGCTCCCGGTCCCGGACGGCCGACGTAAAAATCCTCGTAGCCAGTCCTTCGGAAAACATTTCGCGCTGCACGTGTACTATTATTATCGTTATATAAGAAGTGCCGCGACATAAAAACGAAATATTACGGTGCGCGCGCATACAGTCACACACACACACACACACAATGCCCCTTAATAAATCACACGAGCGCGGCGCACATACGTATACCCCCCGCCCCGTTTGACACGAATCTCATTGTCGACGACGACGCCGCCGCCGCCGCGTCCTTCGTTTCCCTCGGAAATTTCGAAAATCCTATCGTTTTAATTTCTTTTTTACCTTCCCTCCTCCTCCTCCTCCTCGCAACCACCATCACCACCGCTCCTCGCGCGCGTACACACGAATATAATTGATTTATTTTTCGAAGGCGGCGGCGATAATAAAACCGGGCGAGTGTACCCAAGTAGTTCTATATTGTTATACCAACACACAAATACGGGCGCGCTTAGGTATACGCGTACTACGACGTATAGGTTATTTAAGATAGCTTTAAATATATATATATACGTGACTAGGACCGGGCGGCTCGTTTGACGAACGTTCGAAAAGACGTGTCGATATACGTTATAAACTCTGTTTTTCTTTTTTCTGAACAGATTTCGATTTTTAACACGTCTATAAAATCGTAACGTTCTAAACCGTGAGGGAGAGAACGGGGGCCGGACGGGACCGAACAGAAAGGTAAAAACTATTCCGTTTCGGAAATTTCACAATAGGTCAACACGAGACGCGTCGAAAATACTGGAGAACAATTAAACCGTTTCGAAACGAATACCCGACTTCAAAGATGAAAATATATATATATATATATATACGTACGTATAGGACGGAGATTTTCGTTATTCCGTCAAAGAACGTCGGAAATCGTTATTATTATACGTCGAAATAGCGCGCGTTGTATAAACACACGTCCAAAACGTGTTACACGCCGACGCGGTCGAGGTCCCGTTAGCGAACGTCCGAAATTTTCGAGTACACGGCCCGTACACACCTACCTATCGGCGCGCACAATAGACCCTTTCTAGCCGCCCGGTCTGTACGTACTTAAAGGGTGACGCGACGTCCCGTTACACGCGTATGTACGTGTCGCGAAATTGTCGTAGTCGCGAATCGTATAGCGTACGGGGGGGGGGAGGATAACCGGGATCGATCGTTAAATTCGACTAAAATTTCGATCTAGAGCCACGCGCGTACGTGTTACGTATATATATATATACGCGCACTACCCGCCGGCGCCTCCTATATAAATATATCAATTGTACGACGCGGCGGTTTAACGCTTTCTCGGTTTCTCTTAGATGAGATTAGGTTGCTAAATCGGAGGAACCGTTTTATATTCTTTTTACGTTTGTAAAGGACGATGTAAGTGGTGCCGTCTCGGAGGACTGTCCCGCCGATTCCGCTCCACTCGTGTGTTAACATAAGCTATCTAAAGGAAGATGTAAATGGCTGCCCCGTGGCAGTGGATTGTCCTGTCACGGCGCGTCACTCGTGTGATAATTAGTGTTGGTTTTTAAAAATTATTGATTTATCATTAGATAAATGTACGGCGAGAGGGGAGGAACGAGGTCTATACGTCGCTCTACGGTCGCGATACGTCGTCGCCGGACGATTACAAAAACGTTATAACGGAGAACGTGTAAAAAACCCCGTCGACTGCGAGGACACGATTCCACCCGCTACCGGAAAACAACCGGGAGCGTTGCTTCCGACCTGTTCGGGCGACGGTAAAGGTTTCGCGATTGCCGTCTCGGAAAACGAATACTTCGATTCGGCCAACGGCCGTCGGGTCGTCGACGACATTCAGAGCCGAATAGCGACGTATAGTGACAGGAATAAATAGAAATGTTTGTCGCGGGCTTAGGAAGGGGGGGAGGGGATCGAATAACCGAAAAATATTCGGTGACGTAATTACGGACCAATAATAACGGCGAGTAAGGGAGACCCTGTTATAAAAAGTTATCGTAACGACTTAGGAGGTACACCGCGCGCGTTTGTATGGTACGAACGCGGTGAACTATTTATATCGAGTATACACGAGAACGGGCGGTTGCGAAACGCGTTATATATATACAAATAACGTGGTCGGTGTCGATGGTAAGTTTTTCCACTCGGACTTAGGTTCGGATTTACGTAAATAATTAACGCGATTAATAATAAATAATTAAACGGAACGCCATGAGAGCGGCGGCTGGATCGACCGATAATCGTCCGTTTCAAATTTCCTAACCAAAATGGAATAGGTGCGTATATTACGGTACGAATCCCGCGATGATTCGGAAACACAAACATGGCGCGTTTCGTTTCAATAACACGAACGCGCGCGCGTCACGTAACACTTCGGACTTATCTAATCGACCGTCGTATTTGCCGGCTCCCCGGGTACGCTAACCTAAACCACCGAGTTACCGAGCGGGAGGGGGAGAGTTCTTTCGGGATTCCTCACTTTTCGTCCGTAATCGTTCGCGTACACCGACACGCGCCGCGCCGACGATTAATTTTTTTTATTCGAGTACCGTCCGCCGACATTTTCGTAATCCGAAAACGACAACTACGAAACGATGTCACGTCGACGGCCGCTAGGCGTGGTCCCGAATTTTCCGTACGTACCGTACACGTACGGGTATATCGAAACGGAACGGACTGCCGCAATCGTCAAGGAACGTTTGTCGTTTTCGTAATTTTTAATTATTAAAAAATAATTAAATAATTATTCGTCCCGGTTTTTCGGTATACAACCGTCGTCGACGTGACGACGATAATTTGGGTTGAGAAACGAAGGACGACGACGACAAAAACCGGTAACGTTGAAATTGTGCCAAAACGGGAGTTGTCAAATCGGTCGGATTCGCGCGGCCGCTAAGAATAGGAAATAACGTCGTAGCGAACTGGACGGATTAAATATTATACGTTAACGCGTTCGTGGCGCCCAAAAAAACGAAATCCCGCCCGAAAGTCTAAAAATACCCGAACACTCGACCGTAGAAAAACGGCGACCGTTCGTACGAAAACTGTAGAACGTGGCCGGACGCTAAACACGTTCGGGCGACAAATTCGAACGGCGGGAAAATCGTCGCGACGCCAGACGGACGGTTGGTTCGCCGAACATCGCTCGTTGTCCTGTACGTCGGCGCGGTCTCGGACACCAAATCCGCCGTACGTATTTACGACGAGTGTACCGCGGGCGAAAAACTACGCGAGAATGAACGACGATCGCGATAGTTACAGCGTTTCGACGATATTTTTATACTTTTATCCAATCGGTCGCGCGTGTACGAGAAGTGTACGGACACCGAACTGGAAACGGCCGTTTTCGTTTTCCAATATACGCAACGCCGCTTTACGACGGACCGTGGTGTCGCTATTATTAATATTATTGTTATACGCGGGGCCGAAATACGATTTTGGAAAAAGCGCTTACGCGGTACGCGACGAACATATATATTCGAATGTTGAACCGGTGGGAGAGGGCTGTCTCGTATGTGTTCGAAATGAAAATTGCCGTTTTGTACGTTTCGTCCGCACGTTGCGTACAACGATGGTACACCGACAGTTAATGAACAACAAGTCACGGTTCCAGTTTATCGCCGTGACGACGCGCGGTAAATTTTAATTTTTTTTTTCACTCCTTTTAAATACCATAAATAATTTCGAGCGTAGGGAAATAACGACCGTCGTCGTCGTCGTCGTCGTCGTTTTTTTTCTTCTTTCGTCGCTCGATTTCATTCATACGTTCGTGCGCGCATTCCACTTAGCGGATACCCTTTCCCACGACGACACGGCCTGTGTCGCTTTCGTTCGGCGACGACAAGAACACCGCCTGGATGCGCGTTACCATTTTACACACACGGTCTCCGGCCCGGTACCGTCTGCGCGAGACTCGCGTAATTTATTGTCCACGTGTTGGACATTCCTCGTCGTTTCGGATCGCGGAGGTTGAATTTTCGTCGGTTTTTTCGCCGTTCCGTCAACCCGTTCGCGGCGAACGCGTAAATAATCCCGTGCCCTCCGTTACGTGTAAAGTCGTCCCGTCGCTACACCGGCGCGGCCACCAAAAGCCGTTTAACATTTATACGTGTGTGTCGAAGCGAAAATCGCGGCGGCTAAAATTACGATTCGTTTCCGACGATAGCGTTCGCGCCATTCGACTAGTAATAGTTCGACGACGAATTACGACGATCATCACGCCACCCGATTCGGATATCGGGCGGTGCCACCGCCGTAGTTTTGGCGAAAGTTGACGACACCGACGACGGTGATTTCAGGTTGGACATATTGAGCGAACAGTGGACGTTCGCCTTCGTAATTGGCGGCCGGCCGCCGCGAATCGGCGTCGCGTAAAAGCGATTCGGACGCTACGAAACGAACGAAAATAGTAACGACCGGTCGGCTCCGCGGTACGCGTTACGCGCGAAATCCGTCAGGACGTTGATGTCGGATTATGTCGTTTCTGTACGATCCAAATATGTCCGGGACGAATGGCTGACGTCTGAATCGATAATTATTAAACAGCGCGGGTACTGTTGAGAGATTATGTAAGGCACCGTCAAAACATTGATCGTGTCGTTGTCACTTCGGTAAATTGCGGTGATACAGCCGCGATCGGTTAAAACGAAAAATTGAAAACCAGAACCGACAGTTGCGTTGTTAAACACGACCGAATTATAGAACTTTAACATTCCGCCACTCCCTACTGTTGTTATTTTACATTTAAAACGTAGTACACGAGGCGCAGGATACGTATATAGTTTCCAACTAATAATAAACCGTTTGGCCAACCGTTTCGCGCGTTATTATTATTACAAACAGATACGTTATCGTAATACGTTTACTCTTTCGACGACATTTCCGATACCTTTTGATCACGAGTTAGTATAAATGTCGACGGTCCGTCGTCTCAGATTCGTGTATACGCGTGTTTTTAAAACCGACGTGGGATCTATGGCGACCGGATCGACGACGACAACGACGACGATCGATACATACATTCGCCGTCGGGATAATTGAAAAATAATAATCCGCTACGTCGTATAAGGTCGCGCGCACATGGTACACATTAATGTATATCGCGTATAGTGTACGTATACTTACACAAATCGATTTTACGTTTAATTGGCAGCGAAAAAAGGTCAATTTAATTTTACCGTTATCAAATTTCCCATATATATATATATGGTATGTGTGCGCGTATCGTTTTTTTCCCGCTATTCGTCACACATCAAGTACGAGTCACGTTGACACGGTATACACGAGAATAGGAGGTAATAATAAATCGCCGCGGCTTCGCCGTTCCGGGCGATCAATTACCGCGATTCGGCATACAATTATTCGCGTGTCCTTCCGCCGCGCACACGCGCAGATGATAATGTTCCACCATATACCGCGTACGAAACGTACGTGCGCTACACTCCCGGTTTATACGCGAAACGTACGAAATTCCGAACGTACTTTACGCGCGCCAATTCGACGGTAACGGAAACGGTATACGAAATGAACTTAACCGGTTGGACGTCCGCGTCGATTAAGTATTTAACGTTATCGAAATTCATTTAATGGGAATCTAAAACGTAATTACCGTCTATAATGAATCTAAAACTTCGATAGCGATAAATTGTTTCACCTGTGCCGGTTTTATCGTACACGCGTCGTGAACCAGTGTAACATTTTTTTATAACGGGACAAAGAGCCGTGATTAAATTTTGTTTCGAATTGCAGAAAAATCCTACTCGAACCTTTCAAATGATGAAAATTGCGTATGCCGATGGTTGTTTGAGTCGTAATAAGGTTTTTCAGTGGTATTCGCGTTTTAAAAACGGTCGTGAGTCACTGGAAGACGATTCGAGAGTAGGGCGTCCTTCCACTACCAATAATGATGAAAATGCGGAACTTGTGCGCGTTGCTTTATCGATTAACCGTAAAAATGTTGTCAGAACAACTGGATATTAGTGAAGGAAGCTTTCACACTATTTTACGCGAAGTTCTTGGTAAAAAAAAAGTTTGCGCAAAATTCGTCCCACATTCGCTGACCGTGGACCAGAAATAACGACGTGTGGAAGCTTCACGAAATTTCATTGAATGGGCGGATGAAAATTTTTCAAGCAAAATCATTACTGGTAATGAATCATGGTGTTTTCAATATGATCCCTCCACAAAACGTCCAACCGCGGACCTTCGGACAAAGGGCGGCCAGTCAAAGTTCGCGCGACGAAATCAAAAGTGAAAACAATGTCGATTGCTTTTTTCGACTCCGGCGGTATTATTTATAGCGAATTTGTTCCTCCTGGACAAACAGTCAATGCGGTATTTTACCAAAGTGCCCTTGATCGACTATTAAAAAGAATAAGGCGCGTACGCCCGAATTTGTACCACACAAACGATCGGTTTCTGTTGCATGATAACGCCCCTGCACATTCATCGATATTGGTAACACAGTTTTTGGCGAAAAACTCCATTAGTGTAATCAATCACCCGCCGTGATAAATAAATGAACTAAATACAATTTTCTACAATAACTTGATTTTTTTTTCTTAAAAAAAAAAATAGTCCCGGAACTTTTTGAATATACTGTGTATATATATAAGGGGGAGACTTAATCGTTCTGGAAATTCTCCCTCACTCCACGCGACAAAACAAAAACGACGACGAATAAACGTCGCGTTATAAATGCCGAACGCGTTAGTCCGACAACGGCGACGCGTTATTAATACGTGTTTACCGACGATTTATCGAACAAGGCAAGGAGCGTTGTTTGGCTCCGATTTTAGCGCCGCTTTCCCGCCGGGACGGAATCGCGCGTGATCTGGACACGTTTTTCTCGACCATTCGCTCGGAGCATCCGGTCGAACCGAATTTCACGCGTAGTTCCGAAAATACAATCCCGAAACGCCGATTTATTTATGTGTTTGCGGTGCCACGCGCGAACGATTTCCCGGCCGTTTCGATAATTTCCGAAAAATGTTTATGTCGCGTCCGAATATAAGTACGGTACGGCCAAATCACCGCGACCGTAATGCTTAAACACAAAGTTTACCGTCACGCGCCATTCTCTAGCGAAAATTCGACGCCGCTCCGGGGACCGTTTCGGCCACCCGTTTGCGGAACCACGGCACCGGTTATGCGCCACTCGTCAACACGTACAGGTAAAACGTTCGATCCACACGGACGGATTCTCGAAATTAAACGCTACCCGGTCCTCCTCGCGCTACTTGCACAATCCGACGACCGTGTCACGGACAAACAACCGGACGGCGCGCGTCTGGGTCGTCCGAAAAACGTAAACCATTCGGAACCTAACTGGAAATCGGCGCGACCGCGTCTGTAAAAACGCGTGGTTATCGAAATCGCGCTTTTCGTTTCGACCGATCTCGAATCGTATCCAACACATCAAGGGCTGGGCGCGCCCGTTTAATCTTATCCGCCGCCCGCGATACTCTACTCGGGTCTCACTCATCTACCGTATAAAGAACGCCGCGTTGTACACGTACACCTCGCCACCACCACCGACGTTTCGTCGCGAAACAACGTCGACGATTTTCGTACAAATCGTATCCGTCATTTCGCGCGACCAACAAACGGCTCTTCGGATTCGATACAACGGATCGGCTCCGGGGTAACGGTGCCGAAATCGATCCTAGGCGCGCCAACCGAAAGTCGCCGTCTATGGCCACCAGACAATCGGAGCGGTTTCGAAAATCCGACACTAGAGCGCGAACGCGACACAATGATTACATCAGGCCGACGTCGCTTTGAGGCCCGAAGTATTTGCGACCATTTCGGTCGGCCGATTGAGTGGTGGGACGGGGTGTGTGACAACTGTCGCGCTCACGAACGATTTCGTAATACTCACGGTCGAGGTATTTCGAAACGTGGCGTGGCTGACGGAAAACCCGTCACGTACGTGCCAAATGACTCGGTGGAACGGCGGTGTCGTGCGAAAATGGCCGGAGAAGAAACGAACATCGAAATTGTACGGGCGGTTCGGGTCCTGCGGAATATGCGCGACACGTTCGGTGCATAAACAGTCCCACGGTCGTGGCGGAGGACGGTAGGGATATTTAACGCGCCCGTGATAATAGAGTCAAACGTGACGCTGTTACGATCGCGTCGCGTAACGCACGGGTGTCGAAACACCGCTTCGTCGTCGCGCCGGGCGCTCGATTGCGTACCGCGAATTTCTCGCCGAGATTCGCGGACGTTCTCCCGCTGCGGTTCATCGGCCGGACGTCTGTTGTTCGTGGTGCCCGCGACGCGTCGATCGAAACTAACGTCGATTGTTTTCACCGTTACCGTTAACCGCGGTTAGGTATTCGCCGGGCTACACAGAGCGGTGTTGGTGGTGGTGATTGGGCGGAAGGGTAGACGGTAGCGATACGCGATCGCGACTCGGCAATTGAACTTGTTGAATAAATTGCGCCCGCGCCGGCTTACGATTTCGTTACGAACCGACGGCGGCGAATCACAATCGGCGTCGGAAGTGACGGCCGCGTGTACTTTCTAGAGGTCGCGCGCGCGCTCGACTCACTAACTGTAGCGTGAGCTACAGTATCGATATAGCGCTATCCGTATCGACCGAAGTGTGCAGAGCGGGTCGTCCTAAAATCGGATTTTCGCGTACCGGATGGACGACCGACGGTCGTCTACGTTGCGCCGTCCGGTGTGTTTACGTTGCGAAACAAACAACCTTCGACGGGACGAACGGAAATTCGACGGGACGGTTCCGGCCGTCGTACTCGCCGTAAATAAATTATATTACCGCCCGTTTCAGGCCCCGCGAATTATAATTGGACCCGTTCGCGGAGATTTGCGTAAAAAACCGTCGTTTCGAGCGTAATTATTTTCGGGTTTTCGTAAAATTTACGTCCAGCGTTAAATAAACTACCTATTAGGGATCTATTAATCTATCGCCTCATCTCCGCGTTTCGGGGCGGGGAGGAAATCACGTTTCTCGAGCTGGAAATTAATTATTTACGTTCCGTCGCGATTATATTATTTCTTTCGTCGATAACGGCTTCTATTTCGAAGTACGCGAACGAATTAACGGCGAAAACTGGCGAGGGACGTATTTTTTGTTCGCCTACCCAATTTTACGTAAAAAAAAAAAAAACAAACGGGCGTTCGTTATTTTCGTAACGTTTAAATAACGGCCGCGCGCGATAATCGATAAACCCCAACGCGCGTTATTATATTCGCTTAAAATCGTCGAACGTGCTCGCGGGCGTAGGCGATTAAAAACGTGACGGTGAAAATCGAGTTGAACGCGAGTACCATTAGCGAGTGCCACAATATATAAATATATAATCTTAATTAGTATATCCGTAAATACACCGGAGCGTGACGTTCACGCGAACGTAAAAACGTTGAAACACACGCACACGTGCGTCCGGGTGAACGCGATGTTTCGTATTAGCTCTCGGTCTCGCCGCGTTTAAATAAAATAGCTTTTTCGCCGTCGCCTCCGCGGCGTTCGGAACGTCCAAGCCGCGCTACGCTACGAGCCAGTCCGGTTCGTATCCGACTCTCATGTACCCGTCGTCGACGACATTTTTTCCTTTACCGAACGACGCGCGAACATTATTCGTACCCGTAGCCGTAGTAACGATTCATTCGGTCGCCTTGAAACGAAAAGTCCGGCGACTGGGAAAACAAATCGTTCCGGCGATCGTTAGTGAACAACTTCCTCTTTCCGTTACCATCAAACTCGTCCATCAAAACGAACCGGCCCTTGCCGACGTTCGTTCCGTTCGTTTGTACCCTCCCGGGACTCACCTTGCCGTGACGAAGGGTGGGAATGGGACCTTAACCGATAATCCCGAGCCGGTTCTGACTTTGGTTAAGTTTGGTAAGACCTGAGGGAACCCCGGCTAATCCTCTCGGTAAACCAGACCCTAGGAAAGATCCGGGGAGGTCGACCATTTGCGGACGTAACGTTTTAGGGGACTAACGGGTAGACTCGGCGCCGGATCGACCGTGAAAATGGGACGGATCCGTGGCGAGCGCTTCGTCGTGTGGACGGGACGCTACGTGGGATCGTTTCTACTTTCGGGCCCCCGTCCGGGTGCCGGGTGATTGGACGGGATGCCCGTTAGCTCGGGGCACCGTTCAACGTCGATTGTTCGTTGTAAGTTTCGTACCTTTTCGTACAAATGAAACGATGGAAAGCGACGTTGTTCGGGCTTTCCGGCCATCGGGCGTATATAATGTCCGGTAACGAACGACGAAAAGCAAAGATACCCTGGCACACCACCGTCGGCTTTTCACGTTTGTTCGTCTCCCCGTAAATGGGCGACGAGAGTTTGTCGGCGAACAAGAAAATAATCGACGCGCGCGTTAATAAAGTGTACGAAAAACGAAGACGGTGTGCGAGGGGGACTTTGCTTTGTTGACGGCGACTCGCGATTAGATCCGTCGCCGCGGCGGAAGTGATACACATTTGTAAGACAATTATATCCGAGCGATTAAACTGTACGGGCGATCGAACGTATTAATCGTCGTAATTACGCGTCCGTTGCCGCCCCGACCGTCGACGTTTTATCGGACGGAAATAAAAACGCGTACCCGCGGATTTCTCATCACGGAAATACAGCCGTTGATTGTGCGTGTAATAACGAGAACGACGAACGGCTTTATAATTGTCGTTATTTTCGCTATAATGGCGCGCCGGACGAATTGAACGTAAATGCGCGCGCGTCGAACGGCGTACGAGACACGCCGATTTTTTTTATAAATATCGCGTTTTTTCGTATATTTTTTGTCGGCGAAACGTACGCGTATCGTGTATTATTCGTTAATTAACGAATTTTTTCGTTATTTTTTTGTCTTCTTTAAGTACGCGTAAAAACAAGACTAACCGACGCGACCCTGAACGTTCGTCCGGGCACGCTTACTGGCGCGCGTTATTTATGAATCGTCGTCGTCGTCGTCGTCAACAAGTCGATTTTGCAATACGGGTATCCCGAAGTCCCGAAGTAAAACGAAAAAAACCGGTCGACAACTACGACCGGTTGTACGACGGCGACGGGACGAGTGGAAAATTAACGAAACCGAAACGAAATACGAATCCTACCTCATTTTCGTGCCCGCGTCAAAGGTAATTGAACGCATAAAATTATACCGTGGCCACGAGGTCGCGCGCGTTAACCGCGGCCGCGCCGGCAGATAGTGTTCGTCGACGTACGCGTGCGCGCCCGAGTGCACCGCGGCACGGTGGTGCACGGGGAACGAGCCGGGCGGGCGAATGTTCCGCCGGGCGCTCTACCGGCGAGTGGTTTGTCCGGTCGCCGTATTCGAACGGATAACCGGTAACCCCCCCCCCCCCCCGGTAAGCGTGCGGCGTAAGTGACGGCGAAAATCGTTACGCGCGTTGTCTTCCGGCGATTTTCGCGCTAGCGTAGAAACACCGATCGATTCGCACGATCCCTGGGTGACGGGGACGAGCCGTTCGACTCGTCGTCAAGTCGGGTCTGCAACCGTTCCGGAAGTACACGCCGATCGCGATGCGCGTTCGATTCGGACGTGACCGAGTGAGGGACGTTAAACGCTTAACGTTTAATAAATTCGTGGACGGAACGAGTTTTTTTTTCCTTTTCGCGAATTTGTTTTTTTTTATTATTAAAATGTAGCGTTCATTTTCGTACCCGAGTTTTTCGGTCCGAACAAAGTGTCCAAACACGGCGCGCGCGTTCACGGGCAAATAATACGCGTAAGCGCGCGCGTTCAACCGCCGTAACCGTCTAAACGCGTCCGTAGGACGCGGACACGATGGCGCCGCTTACAATACACGCCGTACACGCGCGTGCGGACGAACGTAAATTAATTCGATTATTTTTAATCGGCGATTTCTATTCAAAAACGACGTTTAAACGCGCGCGCGCGCGTACGCATTTATACATATATACGTACGCCCTGAATGAAACCAGATTAAAATTGTAAAACCCGATTTATTAAAACTATCGCGATTAATATTCCCCCGAAGGAACGTCCTTGGGCATCGTTACATGGCGTTTTCGCCATTCAACATACGCGTCCTGGAATTCCATTTCGTCGTGTTTGCCGTAGCTTCGAGTCCGGCAGGGCCACCAGGAACAAAGGGGACGATGACCCTGTTGTACCGGTCGTTTTACTCGGACGCGGTGGAGATTAGGGATATTAGGACGGGTGTAATCTCTTGATAGAATATAACGTCCACGTCGACGACAATTCCGACGTACTTACAGATAACCGCGGTACCGGTTTCCGATCGACGGGTAACGCTTTCGTTCGTATTTGCAAGGATTGTTCGGAAGAAAACGACGAGACGGAACGTTTCCCCGGGGCGTTATTGTTGTAATTCGATAATCACGAGTGCGAGCGTTTCGGGAGCCGAGGAACGCGCGATACGAAACGACGGCCGTTACCGGGACAAGAACGGACGACGAAACGGTGTTGTGTCGCGGACGTCGCCGACCGGTGCGTAGGTACAATAGCGGACGCGCGGCCGCCCCGTTATTGAAATACTCGTTCCGAATGTTAAAACAACGAAATTTTTTGATAGCCGGTGGCGTGGTGGTGACATACGACAAATGAAATACGCGCGCATAATGATTTCTTTTTTGGCACTAGACGCCGGTTACGTTGAACGCGTACGTACGTACGTACGAACAACAAATACCGCGTGGAACAACAAAAGGGAAAATATTTTTTCGGGAATAAATTAGAACCGACCGCCGCCGTTTCATTCATTCATTGTTCGTTATTCGCGCGCGGCATTTTCACCGTCTGTGTGTATGATAACCGCTGTTGAATGAATAAGTAGACGCGAATACGACGACGAAATACGATAGCTCCCCTTCCCCCCTCCCCGTCGGGAACTCTTTTGAATACTCGTATGTGCGCTCTCGTACGCGCACGCACGCGACACAATGATTTTGGTCATTCGACATTCCGTTCAGTCGGTAGCTCTATATATATATATATATATATACATATTTCGTTACTAACGGATTTTCGATATTTGCCGTGTACGTTCTCTAATTGGTTAAACGTCTTAAGTTACGCGATCAACTGGTACGTGTGTGTGTGTGTACGCGGGAAAAATTTTCCGTGTTTAATCCCCCTCCACCTATTACGTTCGCTCCGGCGATGGGGTAGTTTATGTTTTAAACGTCCGTTGTCGTATCGAAGTGTAGAACGCCCGAACAACTCGTTTAAATCCCTTTAATCGCGTGCACGTAAAACGGACAAGTTAAATTATCTTTTTGTTCCTTAGCGTATATTTATGACGTTTCGCCGATTTTACAATCGACGTAAGAGTTTCGTCGGTTATCGTACGCGCATTTCTCGTTCCATGAACGCGAGTCAAATACGAGTTATATATATAGAGGTCGAAAAATCGCTCTTTCGTTCGTCGTTCGGATTTCGTCGTCGTTTCGTTTTCATTACTAGTCCGTTATTCGCGTACGCCGCGTCGGAAATACTGTACGGCCGTCCGTGTACCACTCGGCAACGCTAAAACGTAACCGGCGCGCGGACAATTTAACTAACGCGTTACGCGCGCCCGTGTACGTGTTACACGTGTCCCCCTTGTCCGTCCGGCCCGTGCGCCAATATCACGAACGGTCGCCGATTTCGGACATGCGCGACGCTTCTGGAGGCCGCCCATCCACGCGTCGCTGGTTCGCCAACGAATCGCTCGAATACGACGAAAACTCGTCGTTTCGATCGCGCGACTCGTACAACGGTTAGGATTTAGGGACGTTCGTCTCCTAGCCGAATACCTACGTACACAATAAATGGTCCCCGGGAACCGTGACCGGCGATACATTTTATAGCGCGAAATGGTAACAATCCGACGGGACGCGCGGTTCATAAATAGCGCGCGTTCCGTGGACACGGGCCATTCTAATTGTACGGATTGGCGTGTACGGGCCGACCACAAACGATGGAAACACGCGAACACAGCGGTTAGGTCGGGCCGGGGCGGTAACGAACGGATATCGGGGGAGGGGGGACGACGGCGAAACGTTCCGTCGGCGGGAACGTCGTCGTCGTTCCGTGTGCGAAACCGTCGGCCACGCGCGAACCACGGACGAAATCGTCCCGCGACGATATTCGACGGAGCGAATAAAATACGTCGGATTCGGGTGTGTATGGAGGGAGGAGTTGCCTACGGAGCGGAATATTTACGAAAAACGAAATTGTTCGTTTGAAAGTCCGTCGGCGAATCACGCGAGATAGTCTGTTGTTTTTTCGTTACATCGACCACGTACCGTCGCGCTCTTTTTTACTTGTTATCACCGGGCGACGGTTTTTCGCTCGTGTCGACCAAAAAAAAAAACCGTTTGGAGACGAACACGCGGCTACGGATCGCCAAACTAATCGTTACGTAATTTCACTCGAGCGTTACGCACGGACTTGCTCCGCCCGACTTGCCCGATCGCGCCCGTATTGGTAATAATATTCCGTCGCGACGAAATCGCCGCGGCAAAAAGCGTTTCTTTTTTTACGTTTCGGTTATTAATCGTTACGCCACCGCCGCGCTCGCTATCGTACACCGTTTTTTCTTTTTCGGGTTTCGATAACGAACGCCCCGCAAAGTTGTTTTACATTTTTTTTTCCGTTTCGTTCCTATACATTTTTGAAGAGTTTACTCGCGTTTAAACAAAACGTGTATATATATAGGTTATAAATTATTTCAATAATAGTTTCTCTTCACGACGCACGCGTTACGAAATATTTTATGTAAATAGAGATGTCGATAAGCAACCTTTTTTTTTTTTTTTTTTTTTTTTT
>JAIPRN010002914.1:0-25585 GCA_025469175.1 Geopemphigus sp. TES_GeoC_2020 | reverse complement strand
CGATTATCGAACTCATCGTTGCTAGGGGGGGGGGGGGCGTTCGTACGCCATAGATGAATAAATATTATTATTAATACACGTCCGAAAAGATAATCACGTGTTCTCCGACCACATGGAATTATAGCGTGGGCCGCGCGGTCGACGGCAGATGCCGTCGAACTTTCGCGTAAGTATATAAAAGGATTTGATCCCGCGCGTGCCAGTGTGTGTGTGTGTGTGTGTGTGTGTGTGTGTGTGTGTGTGTGTGTGTGTGTGTGTGTGTGAGCGAGAAAAGAGCAAACGACGAAGCAAATAATAATAGTAATAATCATGACGGCGACGCGTGCGTGTGTGTACAGTCGTACAAATATATATATATATATATATAATACGAATGCGCGGGTTTTTTACGAATGTCCAAAATCGAAATCGTATGCACCCCCGTGTGGGGGATCGGCGCGAAACAGGATTATTATTATCGGTACACGGGCGCGACGACTGCGAGGCCCTTTGAACTTGGCATAAAAAAAAAAGCGTCGGGCCAAAGACCCCTGCTTGTCGGTGTAGTAGGATTTTCGTTTTTATTTTCGTCCTTTTTTTTTTTTATTTTTTTTTTTTACTTCTTGCCCGTTCAACCGTACACGCACCGCGCGCGGGTCGCGTTCGTCATCGTCGTCCGTCGTCAATCCCACTGCGCCGCCCGCCGCCGTGAATAATATCGATTCGCCCGTTTCCTTTACAATTAGCTACGAAATATTTCGACCCGACTGCTGCGAAACACGGACGAAAAAATGTTTACAACCCCCCTCCCCCCGGGACGAATACGCGTAACGCGCCGTATTTGTACCGTTCGCGGGCGATAAAAGCGATTTTTTCGTCCCCGAAAATTGGCCGACGAAACGAAATTTACGCGGCACGTCCAATAGGGCGCCACGATTCTATAAGCTTTGTACAGTACAAATCGTTTATAACGTCACCGGTTACAACGAACAATCGGTTATTACGTGCTAAGTCTACGGACCCGTGAAATGTCGTTGGAAAAATTGCGTACGTATACTGTTTATGACGTACAAATCGATTATTTAGAACATATTACGATGTATCTAGAGGCCTTCGCTATCGGTTATAGTGAACACGGCGTGGAAGATCCTAGTACGGTTGGAAACCTGCAACATGAACTTCGCCGACAACGACGAATAAACTGTACGATAATGTGATAGTTGATAAATTATTTTAGATAATATGTTTTTGTAACCACGACCGCTGTACTATTTCTACATTACACTCGCTCTTTAAACAGAGCTTAATATTAATGGCTGTCCGGTGGTTACTCACGCGGTCGTTGTGTACGATACGTGGACGACGTCTCATCGGTTTCGAATCGATATAACAGCTATTTCGTTCGCGAAAGACCATTCGAAAGGGAAACGTGCCCAAAACAACGTATCGCGGTTTATCTATCGTGCACGTGTGTTCGAATCAACAATTCCTCCTCCCTCCACCGACGGGCCCACAACTAAGAAACCGTTTCGCCGTGTTCGCTTTCGTAGTACCCCACCTTCCGTATATGACGGCGCTCGCGTACGGGCGACGACAGCGGACGTTCGACGCCCGCACGACGCGTCGGGTTTTTTCGCGTATACCGTCCGTCTATTGCCGAAAACTGTCCCGACGATAATTGTCTATGGTCCGAACGGCGTGCTCGGTCGGTGGCGCCAATCCACTGTACGTATAGTACGACGGGCATCGCGGACGCGCCGCTTTCGACGGTAGTAGCCCGCGATACTTGCGCTCGTATTTCGTCGTGTTCGTGCGCCGGGACACACGTTCGTAATATTACCGTACCGGTCGATAAATATCGTAAACGAAAAACCGTATCGCCCCCCGTCCCCGTTTGGTCGTCAACTGTTTGGACGATAACGCCGGAGTTACCGACGTGTAGTAATTGCCGACGGCCGCAGTCTTGGCGTTTTCAAATCGACACGGTCGTCCACCGGTTCCGGGTAACGCGTTACGGCGGGTCGTCAACGACGTCCGTATAGACGAGCCGTGTTCTTCACGGGGGACACTCTGTATATACTACGGGCGTGTTCGTATAAACGCTAGCGCCGTGAAACTTTCGTCTTTGTTACCGCGCGCGCGTCTTCCTACCCCGCAAACGTCCCTTTCTATATACGCTACCACGTACACACACTAAATACCCCCCGTACACTATTACACATGCGGGATAAATCTGAACTCAAACAACCAAAGGAACGACGCGTTCTATATCTGTGTATATATATATATATACACGCACTATACACACCACCACCACGTGCCTCGCTCCGTTGTTTACTCTCCCGACAAAACGTTACGCACAAATACGCATTATACACAAACCCTAACTAGATATGAATGAACAATATTTGCGCAATAGGTGTACGAACGCTGTATACATATGTATATATACACATATATATATATTGGTTCACGCGTATTATTTATTTCTACCGCGTGTATTGGTTCTTTATATGGGAACGTTTTAGACGATACGAATTTATCGTCGAATATATTTCCAAAACACTTGGCCGCGTCGTTACGCCGCCCTTTTTACGTTTTTCGCCCAAGAGCGGAGCGCGCGATTTTACTCCCTCGTTCTTACCTAAAACGAACGAACGACCCGCGAAACCGCTACGTAACTTACGAGTTGCGCGCCAATCAGCGTCCGTTTTCGTCCGAGACGAATACATCGTGGAATTGAATTTTTCGGCTACCAGTCCGAAACGTCGCGCCGTGTGTGGTACGTGGTCGACGCGAGCCTTTTCGTTACCGAAACGTTTTTAGAAACCTCTAAGTCGGACGATGCCGGGCAATACGGTTATAAATATAGACCTGTTCCATAATTTTCGACGTTCGAAAATGCCGAATGGAATATCCCCCCGACGAAATAACGGAAATAATTATTTTTAACTTATTACGTATTAATCGGAATAAGAAAGAGTTTATTCGTCCATCGCGTTGTTCCACTTGGAAAAAACGAAATTTTACTTAAAACGCGTAATGAATTTTTTTTATCTCGTTGACCCGTTCGCGTATTTATACACAGAGCGATTTTGTTTTTATAGGAAACTCGTTCGTTAGATGCCGCGGTAATTGGTAACATTTTAATGGATGATATTATGCAACGTACGTTTTGTTCGGTGTACATTATACATATGCGATACGGGTGTATGATATTCTTTGGCACGACAAGCGCCCGTTTGAAAAACCAGGCGCGTCCTCGTCCCTTAAGTTTTCGATCGATTACGGCGAATACGATTTGTCGGCGACGAACATAATTCGAGATTTTGTTCGATTCGTTCGGACGTGTAACGTTTATCGTTCGCGCGAACCGATTTCCGTATGTATAACCTCTCCGACGAAACATCGTCGTAAATATCGTCGTCTACGACTCTCGATAAAGTTCAACGATATGTCCGAAAACGATTTGTCCCGTCGTCGGTACGAATATATAAAGTTCGCTCCGTCAACGGGGCCGGGCGACTTCGGTCACGGGCAAAAGGCGATTTCCCGACCTCGCGGTTTCCGTAACGTTTTCGTGTCACCTACTAGTGTTCGGGCGTGTGTGGCTGTCCAGATGGTTACATCCGAACGGTAATTCCGAGCGTCGCGGAAATACGTTTTTCGCGGACCACCCCGCGCGGCGCTTCTAGAAACGTTTTCACGGAAATGTTTCCGAAACGACGGCCGATTGGAACTACCGTCGATCAATTCGCTCGATATACACACACGACGTACGTACGGACGATAGTAAACGCGCGTACAATACAATAATAGCGACGCGTACCTGTGTCCGATTTTTGCGCACGTGCGCGTGCTTCGTCGTCCCTTCGGTTTAACGTGTATACGCGAAACAATACCGATATCACGCGCACTCGCGCGTACCAACGTTATATTGCCTTATCGTACACGTACGCGTCGCGTAACCCGTGTACCGTACCATTATTATACTTTATTACGGACGTTATCGTAGATCTCCTCCGCGGTGCGCCGGCAAACCGCGCGGATATCGGTAACAAACCAACGAATAATGGCGCGCGTAAACGAATAAAAGAGGACGCTACAACGGTTGTAGTACAACAGTCGCAGCTGCGTGTCGGACGACGACTATGACGCGGTCGCCCGATCGCCGCGGCTAACGCGCAATCTCGCCCGATTACGCGCCGCGATTAACTTTCCACCGGTCGTTCGCATTTTCGGTACGCGACGTAAAAACGGTCCCTCTACGATCGAAACGTACCGATCGCCGACCGTACTAGACGAAACCCGTACACACGGTCGCCGTAAATCGACGCGTTCCGCTCCGGCGATTACGCGGCGTAACCGTATTTTCCACCGCCTTTCCAGCGGACGTTCCTTCAATTTAGCCGTCGTTCCGGTCGTTTCGTTTCCGAACAATGTCTCCTAGGTTCTCTCGAAGATATTTCCGTTCGTCGTTCCCGGTTACGATAACGTTTACGAGTAACCCACTAAATCGTCGACTTGCTCGGAATATTTCGGCGACGTCGTATCGGTTGAAGAACGGAACCTACAAACGTGTAAACGTAGTACTGTCGACGAAAGGCGAATACGATCGTTCCGGACGGTTTGTCATTTTGCCCGTCGATCGCGTCGTTCCAGTTCGCAAAGAAAAACAGCCGGTCAAATCATACGAACGCATTGTCGTCGAATAGCACGGCGTCCGTTACACGTCGACGCGTAGTGTGCGCAACGTGACGTTCGGCCGTAGCAGCCAGCGGTTAACACATCTGGACCCGAACAATCGTACAAACTTACCTTACTTATTAACGCGTCGAAAGCTGCCGTCGGAACGGCGTAAACGAATTTTTTTACGAAAAACACGTATCGCGTTATATTTTAACGCGTTCGTTTGTACGAAGTCACGGTCTGCGTGTACGCGGTCTGCTAACGGTTTACGCGTATAGGTGGTTTAATTCCCCCGTTTCACGCCAGTAGGTTGGGTTACCGGACACGCTGTGGACGGAGAGGGACAGCTATTTTAATCGGACCTCGATATCGATACGACCGTCAACTAACCGCGTGGACCGAGTCCCGCGAACAACGGTACAGGGTTGTGTTCCGCGAACGTTTTCGGAACGTAAACAACGGAATCGAATACAATTTGTCCTCGAACGCCCGTTGTCCGTTTCCGCGACGACGAATAATATCGGGCCTTGACACCGCCACGGTCGGGCGATAGCAACCTTCGTGAAAGAACTTCCGTGGACATGGTGGCGCCCGTCTGGCGGTGAAACCGTCCAATTCGTTTCGCCGGCGGTTTCCGAATCGGAAACGGTCTCCGAGGTCTGGGCGACAATTGGTCGGAGACGTCCGCGATTTCTGGAAGTTCGTCCGTGTAGCGGGTGTGGTGGGGTGGGGAGAAAGGATTTTCAAAAAACATGTATCGCCGCGATTCGAAAAATGCCGAAAATTCGAACGTTTCGGGTGAGTTCCAATCCGACAACCGTTCACTGGACACCCTGTAACACCCGATGTTATATACTTATACGCGAGCGCTTATAACGAGATTACGCGACGGCAATGGGTTCGATGACGACGACGACGACGTCGACTTGTCCCTCAGCGGGCGCGTAATACTATATACGACATACGCGCCGCCGTCGTCACCGCCGTGTAATCCCATTGTACGTACGCTGTATACACACGTCGAAAGCTGACGCGTATTATGCGCGTCGCACTGTATACGCACAATGGACGAGGCGCGTTTTTGGCTATAACCGGTAACCAAATAACATGTGTCGTCGTTATTACGCGTACGCCGACGGGACGGATTATTTCGATATACGTACGGAATTCCCGACAGATATATCGAGCCGCGTACATTGCCAAGCATAATATCCGTAATGTGTGTCCTTAAAAACTCTTCGTATCGTCCGAAATTATCGGTTTTTTTCGTTTCGTCGCCGTCGGCCGTTGTAATAACGAACAAACGTTCCCGTTTGTGCGTATGTACGTAAAACTAGGAGGCGAATAACCACCACCGGGTGGCCGGAAGTTATCGGCTACGTACAATAACGTTACGATTTCTTTGCGCGCTCGCGTGTGTAGCTTTTTCGGGACGCTTCGCATTTAATTGGCCGGAGGGGGGGCGAAAAGTCGCCAATTAAAACGGTTAATAAGGCGAAAACGATTGTTCGACGTTCAAACGGCGCGAATTTTCGTAAAACGGATTCTCAAATTCGGGCTACGAAAAATCTGCCCCCCCCCTAATTGGTTATGTATATAAAAAAAAGAGACAACCGGGCGCGTACAAATACGGCGCGTTTGTATCACGTCGCTCGTACGTCGTACGAGTAACATGGACGATTGTTGGCCGCGTTTTTGTTTCGCGACGTACATAGTGGCCCTTCGTACAGCGGTGGTCATTCGATGGCGATTTTTTTACGCCTATTTTTCGTTATTTTTTTTCTTTCGTATATCGCGCGTGTGTTCGCATTTGATTTATGGCGCTTAGGCCGTAATAATAATTCGTGAAAAAAATTGTTCTTACGTGTCACGCTGTTCGAACGCCTATGTATATTATATACACACACGTACATATGTACACGCTATACGGCCTATAGGTACAACAAACAACCTAAAACGCGCCCGATTGTGTGAGAACGGGTGGTAGATGAACGCGCAGCGTGCGGTCGAGCGCGTTGAATAGGTTTTCGAATTTTTTTTTTTGCTTCTTTTTAGCGCTAAGACGAAGGACCCAGCTGTAAAAAACCAACTCCCGAGGACTTTGGTCGTTTTTTTTCTCGTTTCGGCAATAGGTGTTTAATTTGTTTTACACCCGACCGCGACAATAATAAAATAAAATACCGTGACCGATATTGTTTCCTCGGTCGTAACGCGCAATATAAATATGTTTATTGTTGAAACGCGCGCGTATCTATACCTGCACCCGCCACACGACTATATATATATGTATATAATATCGGTCAGCCGCCGATACGAATTCGGTAGGTACGGTTCGGGCGTGTACCGTCGTGTACGACGGTTTTGAGTAGTTTGAACAACCGCGGTTACCCTAGTGCGTGTACGTCGCCGGTATTTCAGCGTTTTACCGAAATTTGATCTCGGGCCGTTTTCACGGTACACCTACACTAACGTTTGGGCCAAACTCGGAGCGTACAGTTCGGGCGTATACGTTTCGATACACTCTTGGGACGTACGTACGATCAGTAACGGCGACGAAGTTCGATTTCAATTAGCGACGGAAACGATAATAGTCGTACACGCTGTTTAACCAAATATATTTCGGAATCGGGAAATCGCTTTTAACGAAAATTACGTAATAATGATAAAAGTAAATCGACCTGAGGCTTCTGCGACGCGCGCTATCGTGTCAAATATTTTCGGACGTTTATTTGTACGGATACGCCGTCACTTTCTTGCGCACCAATTTGCCGTTCGACGACATTCGGTAGCGTACGAACATCGACCGGCCGGAAGAGAAGAGTAATTCCGCGTAATTTTGTCTCTCGTAAACGGCGTGTCTATTCGAAATCTTTTCCGTTTGCTCGCCGACCAGGGAAGGGGGGGATGGGACTCGTTCGTTCGGCGCGTTGTTCAGCTATCGTCTATTCGACGAGTTCCGAACGAAAAGTCGTCGTAATAAAAACGAAACGAATCGTTTTTACGTTACGTCGAAAAATTCGTACACTCGAAAATTATTCAATTTGGCGTATACGTGTACATCGTCGTCAGTTTTAGTATATCCGTCCGTTATACGATATATATATATGTATAGATAACACAATATCTACTCGTTACGGTCCGTATAGGCGAGCGGTTAGAGGCTTGCGTTATATATATCACGTAACAGCGAGAAACGAGGAGGTAGTTGTATTTATTTTATTTTCCGAATTTGTGTCTGTATATATATATAAACGACGCTTTGGACGGGGAGTGGTCGTCGTCCGGTGGTAAAGTTACCGTGGAAACCGCGGAGCGACGACCATATATACCGGGGCGGAGGTATATGTATATATATATATATATACGACGGATGGTGGTGACGAGGACGAGGATAGTGAACCTTTACCTGCGGCGTTTCGCTATTGAATATATATATATATATATATGTATGTATTGTATACGCGCGTGTCCCCTAAAAGTCGCGTCACGCTGCCGGCGGATGGGAGGCCATGTAAATGAACATCATCGCCGCGGCACACGCGATAATAATATACACGGGATAATTCGAAAGCGTGTTCGTTCGATTTTTAAAAAAAAATTCCCGACGAAATGACGACGATCCAGTGACGGGCGGGGCGGGACGACGAGCCACGAAATTACCGTATTTTTTTAAACAAAAAAAAAAACGCCGTGTTACGAGTCTTCGACACTGGTGGCCGTCCGGTACTCACGAATTCCATCCAAACGTCGTTCGTTTCCGCGGCCACGTTTCGTTTCATTTTCAGCGATATTAAGTTAATTTTACCACGATTCGGTTTAACGACGACCAATAAACGTATCGATTTGTCATTTCGAAGTCTAAACATCTTTTTGAGTAGTCTTCCCATAAAAACGTCGTCCGCGTTGTTATTGTGTGGAAAAAACGAGAAACCCTAGACAAATTCGAGTTTACGACTGTGTCGGTGTAGCGAGTAAAATGCTAATTGGCTTGTATTCGAGAAATTCGTGACGGTAATTTTGAAGAGTCGTTAGAAAATGCGAGGAGTTCTGCCCACGAATTGGATTTGTCCGACTTTCGAGAAAAACAAAGGCGCAAAGTGAAACGAACGAACGGTCGGAGAATATAGTGAGCCCCCTCCCCCTCACACTATTTGTTAAATAACGAATAAAGATATTCGCGTTATTGTCGATTCGACTCTCTTTTGAATCATTTTTAAAGCGCCTGAAAAAGCCGACGGAATTTTTACGCGGGAATTAAATAATCGTCGACGGTCTCGACGAGTTTATAATAGACCCGGACGACCGACATAGCGGTCAAACACGTGCGACTTAAATACGAATACGAAGTCGGCTCTGAACGGGCGCGTTCTTAGGCGTGCGATTCGCTTCGATCGATTTCGTTAAAATATTTATTCACTTGGCGACGAACGAAACTTGCGCGGGATAAATGTTATTCTAACGTAGGTGCACCCGTCTGTAGGAATATTTCTCACCATACCTACTGAGACGGCCGTTGGTCGTGAAAGGAGCTTAAGAAACGTATAAAAAGTCACTTGGGCGTATCGGTTTATCGGTTATTCGTGAAGCACGACCGCGCGTGAGCGATCGCCACCTACGGCGAAGTAGTCGACGGTATAGCGGCGGCCACTATCGAAAAGAAAACGTACCAAGTTCGTTGTATAAACGAAACAGCGCGTATTTATGTACCGTATCGGAACGAAGACCCGCCGCGGTCGTTAAACAAAAAAGGTATTCTTTCAGAACCGGCAGGAAGGGCACGCGACTTTTGCAGTTCGCCTCGGGTCCCTCCCATACAGGTGGTGTTCGGTGGCGTCTCGTGGTGTCACGGTCATCGGCGGGGCGGCCCATGATGATCGCCCAGGTTCGTTCGAGTCTTCGGATCGACCGACGAACGCGTCGTTTTACGAACGCCCAATGGCCATCCGTCGTGTTTTCCTCGCTTTTCGAACGGTTCGGTTTCGTCATTTGTCGCTATAAAGATGAGCGACGAACTTTTACGAAAAGCGATCGTCATACGGCTCCCCGAGCAATTAAACGGTGACGATTATAAACGGTCCGCCGAACCATTCGCCTCTCACTCCCGACATACGGCCATTTCGATCGTTAATACGCATTTTCGATATCGGAAGCGAGATCACCCTGTATATATCGCGCATTCTTGCGTGTGCCCTCCGCCCGTTTGTCGTACGCACACACGCGCGCGTATATTAAATACGCGATATATCTACCACGCCGTATAATATATACGTTTCGAGTTAAATTAATATATTCGGCCGTGTATAATAATAATCATAATAATATATTCGGCGAATACACGGAGCCTCGGAGCGAAATCCCTCGGCGGGTCCCGAGCTGCAGGGGGACGGACGGGTGCGTTGCGGTTTTATATACGCGCGACTAAAGTCTCTTTCCCTCCTCTATCGTTCCACCGAAATCGCCGCCACTCCCCCCTCCCTCCCGCATCAACGCTTCTCTCTCTATATATATATATATTTATATTTACGTCGTCGCCTACCTCCGCCCGCTCCTTTTTGCGTTTCCTTTCGGAATTATTATTATCGCGCTCTCCGTCTGTCGCGCGCGGCGTCATCGACGCGTCGCTCGCGGTAGTCAAAGAAACGGCCGGGGGGAGAAATAATAATAAATAAAATATACGCGACTCCTCGGCGGCTCCGTTTTTTTTTCGCGCGAAATTAACGTTTGTCGGGAACGTAAAATAATAATCGTAATTATTCGCGCAAAGAGAGAATATTCGCGGTCCGTACGCTCGCTTTTTGTCTTTTTTTGTGTGTGTGTTTTTGCGTCTGCTCTGTTGGCATTAATAATACGCGACTACGACTTTGGATTTTAATATTTTATTGCCAGCCGCGTTCGACGTTCATTTTTATTTTCCAACCACCCCTCCCCCGGCCTCCCCTCGAAATACGTTAAATTGTAATTCGACGGGTTTTTTTTCGTTATATATTTACAAACCGACGGAAAAGTAAAAAAAAAACGGTCGTCCGACCGTAACAAAACCGCAATAATACGCCCGGTCAAATACGTTCAATACGCGAAAATCTAATCGGTAATTGTTACGCGATTTTCGTTTCGATACTTCGGTACTTTTTCCGATGATCGAGAACATCGAAAACCGTGTCGAGCAAACAACCAATTAGGTACGGATTCGCTACCGGAAAGTTATATTGCCGTATGTAAGATCAAAGTAACGCCCCATCTATAGGGTTTTCCAATAGGTACGCTCGATCTTTGATCGGTTATATCGGGAATGTCGTTAACACCTTATCTGTCTAATGTGTTGTAAATTGTTCAGTACTGTATGGCATATCACCATGAACGGTAATAGTGTTGAACAGCGTGCGCGTATAATTAAATTTTATTATCAAAATCAGCGCTCCATTAGAGAAACAAATCGGGCATTACGTGATTTTTATCACGAGAAATGGACTGCCTTGAGTTTTTCCGTACACTATCACGCATAGCAGCGATGTTCTCAATGGACTTTGCATTTCGGTGACGTATGGGTGTTAGCTGATGATTTATTGAACCGGTTGACTCGAATTTGGCTACCAAACGTCGAATAGTCGACTCAGCAGGACGGTTGTGTCGAGAATAAAAATCCCGTAATGCGCTGATTTTGATAATAAAATTTAATTATACGCGCACGTTGTTCAACACTATTACCGTTCATGGTGATTCGCCATACAGTACTGAACAATTCACATTAGAAAGATAAGGCATTAACGACATTCCCGATATAACCGATCGAAGATCGAGAGCGTCCCTATTGAAAGACCCTATATATGTGTTCACGGACAACAAACACACGTCGTTACAAAGAAATACGTTTTTCGTTTCGCTTGGGAAACGTACGCAGATACGCGAATTATTTCTTCGACCTTTTTTATTCACACGTAACGTCCGTTTGCCGAAAGTATCGTTTTTACCCGTTTATTAGTTACCGTCGCTTTTTCGTATTAACGAATCGACGCTCGCCGATACCGGTTCGAATATTTTTAAAACGGCTAACGTTTTGTAAGTACCGGCGTATAATATAACTCTCGAACTCGTCGATGGCGCCGGAAGCCCATCGAGGGTCCGTGGACAAAATAATTAACAACGTCGCTAATGATTCGTCGAAATCGATTTCAGAATAGCGTGGTCGATGTTTCAAATCACGCCAACTGTGTCTAGCTGGCGCTTCGTTCCGACACGTCGTCCGATGATTATTACCGGTGGTAGATTCGTCAAGCGCGATCGGCAACGAGTAAAAACGAAAAGAGACCGTTTCGAACGTAACGCGAGCTTAGGACACAATTCCGATATATTCGCCGCCGAAAATCGTTCCGTCGGACCCGACGCCGATTCGTTTTCGGCGTAATAATAAAACGGCGGACGTTCGCGCGTCTAGTTCACGAAACGATTTCACCAGCACGTACACGCGCGCATATGTATTGCATACGGGATTTCGTCTTAACCGACGTGTGTGTCCGTTCGGTCGCGTAAACAAAGGGTCGGCCGGCCGGCCGGACGGGATATGTACTCCCGCGGGGCTGACTACGAACGAAAACACACCGCCGGTGGCTAACGACGGCGACGTATATATATATTTTTCAATTACGGATCGGCGTATACGCGTCGTCGTACGTACGGCGAACGAGTTGAAATTAACAGAGAGGGCCGCCGTAATTGTCGAAAACAAGCGAGACGGCGGGTGCGCGCGTAATTCGTATTCCCCGACGACCGTAAGTGTATCTCTATTTATTGTACGCGCGGCGTTTCCTAAATAGGGCGTGTTATCGGTTCCCGGATAATTCGGCACGATCGTCCGGCACTCGGCGTCGCGAACGTAATTACCGGACGGCGGGATACGACGTCGTCAATCGCGGGCCGACTTCGTTCGCATCGACCGACCGCGTGAATCACGACGCGTTCCCTTTGCGAAAAAACGGAAAACACGCGTGGTTACCGAAAACCGTCGCCGACTACGTTTCGTTTTTGGTCGAACACTGGTCGCGGTTACGCGGTACCGGGTTTTTACGGGCGACCGATACCGGTGATTGGGACCGCGGTTGTCGCACCACCGTTCTTCTGCACCGTCCCGGCGCTAGGTAGCCCGAGCGGTTCGGTCACCGTGCGCGACGACCAAGTTCCAAATACGTTTTCGCGTTACACCGTTCGAATAGTTATCGTTCCTATCGTCGTCCGTTTGCCGGCTATCCCGTTCGAAAAACCGCGACTGTTCGCTTTTGGTTGCCCGGGCTTCGGGTTTTTCGCCGACTCGTTGTTCGCGATGGCCGTCGCGTAACTTAGTCGGACGCGAACGGGGATAATTTCCGAAATATCGTTCGGCCCGTACGAAATACTATCGAGCCGGTGCGGTTAAACGACTCGACGAGAATATAATAAAAAATAATCGCCGTCTCGGTACGCGGGGTCGGCCAAAACGTAGGCGATTTCGTCCCTTCCCCGGTACACGCGTACGATTGTTTCTACTCGAATCGTTCACCTCGTTTACTTAATAGTAGTTGGTCGCTCACCGACGACGACGACCGGTCCTCCGCCGACGAATTCTGTGCCTACATATCCGTTGTCGACGATAAAAGCCCGTGAAATAAACGCGTCCCCGTGCTCTGTGCGCGGCGGCCCAACTGCGTTCGTGACGCATCGCGATGCGCGTGGGAATACCGCGCGTCCATCTCGTTCGGCCGTGCCGCGGGCGATCTCTCGCTGTGCGAGAGTAGAGTCGCGTGCGCCACGGACGAGTGTCCGTCGACGCTATAACGCGATCATTCCGGTCCGCCGACCGTTTCCCAGCGCGGCGCCGTGTAAATACGGGACGGAGGACAGGGTACGCGAGAGGGATAAGACTTTTTCCACCTGACCTGAGTCTTTCGACGCGTCGCACACGCTAGACACGTGCTCCGCGCGCCCGCACGTCGCGTTAAGAGTTAGTTTTTTTATTCCCTCCCGCCGCCGTTCGCGTTATTGTTACGCGGATTTCGAATTTTATTTTCGATTATTATTTCATACGTCGTAATTTCCTATAGGCCCGTCGTTCCGCTTATACTCCTCCCAGCCCACCCTCGTTAGCGACTTAAGCGCGTAATATTATTATAACCGCGCGCGCGCGCTCGCCACGTGTTGTGACGAGTTTCCCCCCCTCGCTCCGCTCACAGTTACCACACACACCGTGTACCGTTACGTATTGTACTCGCGCGAACGTGGCCGCGTTTACGTGTCCCGAAAATATTCGCCGACCTATATACCGAACGACGATACAAACGATAAACGCGTCACGCCGTAATTGTCGGCGGAGTTTCTAGACACGTTCGCGGATCGTTCCCGTTAAAATGTACGCGCGCGAAAATCCGCCATTTTAACGGCGAAACACGAGATTAGGTTAAGTACCGAAGTCGATTCTTCGTGTATGTCCCCGGCGACGTTTCCAACGTTCTGGTTGTACGTGTTTCTGAAACGAACCCTTTAACGCAAACACGTTACCGTTTTGGCGCCGATATCGTTACGGTAGTACCGACGCCCGCCACTGGTGGGGCGGTACGGACACTCCGTATTCACGATCGTTTTTTAATTCCGTACGGTCGTTTCCGTTCTGGGAAACGGACGGGCGCGGCTACGTGTTTGAAGAGCGCCGTGATCGCGCGAAATCGCCTCCGAATCGTCGGAGTAGCTACGCGATCGGCAACGGCCGACGGTTGTTAGTCGGTTGGTTGTTTTAGCCCGGTCAGCGCAATGGAAGGAAAATGTCCCTGGACGCCCTTTCTAATAACGAATCGTCGTACGTTCGTCGCCAACACGAGGGTATATTAACGATATCGTCCGCGCACTACGCGTGTATTCGTACACAACGGCGCGCGCGCGCTGAGAACATTTTTAGGGCCTAAACCAAATAATTGATCACGTAATATACAAATTATTCGCGAATCTTTAAAAGTAAACCCGCCGTATATGTATGTATATATAAAGATATACACGGAGAGACGAAATTCCCGGATTGTAATTTCGTTGAATCTTATAACGTTTTCTAGTCACGTTGTATTATTGTGTGAACGAGGTCTTGGATACGCAATTTACCAAAAACGAATTTAAAGTTTTCATAGACGAGCCACTCTCTCTCACTCCGTTTCGAAATTTAGTTACGTCGGGATATTTGTTATTCCGTTTTGTTGCCAGAACAGACGTGTTCATCATGGCGAATACGTTCGCGCCGTTCCTAAATAAAATGTATTTCGCGCTTTACGTACGTGAACAGGAACGCCCGGCGGAATGGTTAAAACATTACGTCCGTCGGTTTACGCGCTCCGTAATTATCGTTTAAACGATAATTCGCGTAATTATAATCGGACGTAACACGCCGGCGGTCCATTGTATGTTTCGTTTACGGAACGTTTTCGTTTACATTTAGCGGACCAAAAAAATATGTTCACCGCGAGAAGTTTGTACGAAGTATACCACACACACGGTATGTACGAAATTTGCCGCTTGTTTAAAATAACATACGTAAATCTTTACGTAAAATAAATCTGTTTCACGCGACGGAGGTTCTTGTTTGGCCATTAAATAACTACGCGTTAAACGAGTGTGCTCCCCCTCCCGATTCGTAAACGATCAACTATAACTTCTTCTCTCCTACGTATTCCTGAGTTTTTCCACACGGAGTAAAACTTTCGGTAAGACACATACTAAATGAACGCCGCAAATACGAAAATAACCGCAGAGAACGTTCCCGAACAAATTGGCAAGAGACAACCAAACCGACGCTAATTTAATATCATTTCTAAAACCGTCTAAACTATACAACCATATATAGTATTAAAACGAGCGACTTATTTTCGTAATATAGGGTTTTATTTTGTACGACGAAATAGATAAGATTGTACGTATTAATAGTTGCCGCCGATGTCTTATGATTACATTTGTACGCAAGTACATTGTCGACGATTGCGTTATCGTCGTTTTATCGTAACAATAATTATATGTCACGACGTCACCGGGCGGATTGGATAAACAATTTTGGTCCGGAAATTGACCGTACGGCCGCCCGGTAACGTTCGTAAGGCCCGATCCATTTCGTTACGGATAATACGTCGATTTCGCGTCGTTTTTCTTTCTTACGAAACTACGATCTATATCATACAAATATCAACTATATACGGCTAATGCCGGAACCTATCGTACATCTTTGGCGGATTTTATAGTTTTCGTTCGTATCGAAAATAAGTTTGTCGTCTACGAATTATGTACATACGTGTGCGCGCGCGCGCGTGTATACCCTTTGTACGTCGCGGGTTGTTTGCGAAGTTTTACGTCGCCGTTTTTCCCTCTCCGGTCTCTTTTATTTCATTTTACGGTATATATTTGCGCGTGTGTACCTAAATACACACTCGCACACACACACACACCCGCGTGCGCGCGCATAATATACGGACGCACGGAAAGTTTTGCGCTACCCCGTTTGAAAAGTCCCCGTGAAAAGTGAAGGGAAATAGAACACAACCCCGGAGTTTGCGTGCCGGCAATCCCGTATTCCGAACAAATCGCACGGCAAATTGAATCAACCCGCTCTGGGAAATCCGTCGAGCTGCTCGGTCGACTGGAAAAGGCGTATACTAAACGCTGACGAAGCCTTCCGATACAGCGACGTAGTATACACGTATATGCGCGGTGCGCCGTCTGCAGGGCGTCCCGGAACCGTATTTCCGAAACGACGTGAAAACAAAATCGTGCAGTAACCGACCGTCGTCGGGTCGTGTAAACACACGGGCGAGCACGTTTATCGATTACCGAAAACGACGCCGCCGTTGTTCCGTGGGCACCGGCATTCGGGTGGCCCGGCTCGTTCGGCTACTCGTATTGTGGCCGATAAACGTTTACGAACACCCCCCTCCTCGCCTCCCCTAGCCACCGAAATAATTTTGATTCGGTTCGTACGCGCCCGTCCCGTCCGAATTTCGCCACCGTTAACCGTCGAGGAACTCCGAACGTTTCGGTATGTTTACGTTTCGAACGAACCGTATGCGCGCCGGTTTCGTGCCGAGTTATCATCCGCTGTCACGAATTCTACGGACGTAGCTCGTTGTTGGAAAACAACGTCACGCGGTATCCGTCCGTACCCGTTAAAATCGCGCGCGTGTTGCCGGATTTGTGGTTCGACTCGGCGCGAGTAACGAAATTCTCCCACCCCCCGGAACCGAGGGAATTTGATAATATAATATCGTCCCTCCTCCCCAAAAAATTTAACTCCGCCGAAAACAAAAGTATCCGGCGTCACAACTGTGTGTTCTCGTAATATTACATATATATATATATCGTCGTCATCCGTGACTTACCGTTCGTCAGTAATGAAACGCGCTATGGTAAATTAAATTTCGTTGTTTCGTTTCCGTACGTTTTTTCGCGGCTGTTTTACGAAATACGTAAAACGAACAGCTTTTCGTTCGGCAAAAATTCTGAAAGCGCGGTCGTTTATTGTTTAATTTCGAAAATCTAATCCAGAGTGTATCGAGACGGTAAAGAAACCAAATACGATACGCGAAATGACGATAAAAATCGTTCCGCGCGTCGTTTTTGTACAACGAATCCGTGGAAAACAACGACTATACATATTATATTTTCGGCGTTTCACCGAGGGGTATATTTTTAAGCTTACGGCTACGACAAAAGTCCGAACGATTTCAAACGGACGTTTTCCGTATTACCTCCCCCCCCCGGAGTTCATTTCTCTCGGTGCGCCCGGACGCGCTAATAATCGACGTACGTGTGTCGTTTTGGACTCGGCGTTAACGTCCCGGAGAAATCGTTTCGAATTTCGGTGTCTATTTTAACGTTTACAAATCGGCTAGCGTACATTGTTCGGCACGTATACAAGTTTCGGGATCGCGCGTAATTCTTCGACGCGGAAATCCTTCGATGTCCGCCGCCTGTCTGAGCGTTCCGAACGAGAGTAACGGCGAATCGTCGCGTATGGCCACTGGCCGCGTCTGACGTAAATTATCGTTTGTTATCAATCATTTTCGACTGGGGCCTATGGCGCGCGCGTTAAAAAACGACGCACGTTTCGACGACGAGCAATCCGGAACGGGGGTACGCACGAAAGGCTCGATCGAATAACCGTCAATACGACGTCGCGCCGTCCGTACGCGGAGGAAATGTACGGCCGAAAAATGTTCGCGTTTTTATCCGTCGCGTCACGCCCGTTCATTCGTGATTCGTGCCGTGCCGCCGACCCCGTACGAAGAATGGGAACGGATCGCCGACACGCGGTACCCTTCACGTCGCTGGATAATAGTGTGGCGTCCAAGTAGTCGTATCATCACCACATTACCTCTTTCGCGTGGCAACCATTATTTCCGAAAATTTACGCGCGTTTTGTCATTTTAGGCCTCAAATTTCCCCCTCCCCCACTTTCCACGAAGTTGTCCGCCCGTTATTCTAAGTACGGATTTTTCAAAATTGTTTTCGTCCACCCCCCCGCCATTATCGACACCCGGAACGGACGTTTACCCCGGGTAATCGTGACCGAGAACAAAGCGCGCCGTACTTTTAAACGTGACGTCACACACTGGGTCCGGATGCGCCAACGTCGGGGCGGCGACGGTACACGAGCTCGCGTCATGTGAGTCCGTTGGACCCCCGCCCCCTTCCCGGCGGGTCCTTCACGTTCGTTACAGTTCGACGTCACGTTGTTTCGAGCGCGCGCGCCGTGATTATCGAACGACCGTCGTCGCCGTCGTATTGTGGAACGTACGACGCGCGTACCCGTCGTACGGTGCCTACACGTACGGATAATGAAACGGGCACGTGCACGACGCACGGTACGGCGGGTGTGGCGCCGAAACAAGACCCGGTCGGACGCGAAACGTTAATTCGTAGAGACAATCGAATCGGCGGCCGGTATAGTCCTTTTATAAAATCGCCGCTCGTCGACATCATTTCTAGTTCGACGACGATTGCGGTTAATGACAGCGTACGCCGCGACAACGGCCATCACACTTACGCGGTGCTAATACGTTCGAAACGGTAAGAGCGTTTTTCGATGACTCGCCGATGGAAAGTCCGTTGTTCGGCCTTCGCCAAAACAAATATTACGACGAATATGTTCCGGCACGTCGTTGACCGGTCGACGTTGTCCCGAACGCGCTTCGTTTACAATCGGTTCGGATTTTCGAACGATTTCGTCACGTTTTTTGTCACCTCCCCCCCGCGCGCGCTCTATACCGGAGTTTCCGAGACGGTAACGGGAACGCCGTTTCGGGGCGTCGAGACGTGTTGGTCAACGCGACCGAAAAGCTCGTACGTGACCGTGACGGTGTACGACGACCGGATAGCCGCCGGCAGGCACACCGGCCGTTCCTTATAAAGTGTCGCCGTCGCCAGAACGAATTCGGGTGACGTTTCGGCGTACCGTTTACGAATCGTCGACGGACACTCGCGTATATATCGTCGGAAATTTTTTCCGTCACCCCTCCCCCCCTTTTCCTCTCTGTCCCAACGGGATCGTCGAAATTACGCGTTTAAGTACGATGACGTTGTGTATACGCGTACACGTCGTCGATGGTCGAAACACAACGCGAAACCGGCCGCGGCGACGACGTCACGAAAAGAAATAAGTAGTAAAAAAAAAAAAAAGACGGTCGCCGAGTATATTTTCGCGGGGGTCCAAAGAATACGCGCTCGCTGGGTGGGGGGGGACGCCGGCCCCCAACCATTGCTGCCGACGTCACGGGTACATTCCGCGCTTCTTACGCCGGAAGAACGCGGGGCGTGGTCGACGGTCACGCCCCGCCGTCCAATCGGACCCGAGCGGTCGCTCCCCCCCACCAACAATCGTCACCGCCACCGGCGACGCCCGCCACGCCCGTCGGTCGCGCGCAGTATCCATGCGGCGTCCGCGGAGCCGGGCCGGCCGGTCTCGTCGTCTCATCTCTCAGCGACGCTGTCTCAGTTTGGATCGGTCCGCGGCGAACGGCGGGGCCCATAATTGTACGCGCGCGACCGTGTGGCGGCAGTTCGCGTTCTCCCGTACCACCACCACCAACGCCGGTGTTCCGGTTTCACGTTGTACGTATAGACGGACGAGCCCGTCGTTTTATCGCTAAAACGAAGATACCGAAGCGATTTTCCGATCTTCGAACAGTACTCGGCGTGAAAACTTTTCTTCGTATCATTCGCCGAAAATGTACCGAAAACGTTTTTGAACGATTCCCTCCCCTCCTCCGAATACGCACACACGTATTTACACATCGCCGTCGTCGGCCTGCCGATTTCGTCCTCGGAATTCGTACGGATTAGTTTTGCGCACCCGTGTGCCGTCGTCGATCGCGCAATTCGCGAGCATTATGATCCAAGAAAACCGTTTCGAGACGTACGGGTTGCCCGCTTCGTTCATCAAGAACATTAAGGTAACGATTTTTTTGCTATTTCCCCGCGCACACCCGACGTGCGCGCACACGAGACCGGAAATCGCTCGAATCGATCACTGATTACGTGGTCGGGCTGTTTCTTTGCGCGAACGGGACAACTATTTGTATACACTCTCGGCCGCCTAATAAAACGTCTCTCATACGGGACGATTTTCGACCAAATCCGTTTTAACGCGACCGTTTCGTATTTTCCGGTGTTCCTTCGGCGACATTTGGACCGTCTCAAGTAGCGGCGAGTCATTTCGTCGCGCTTACCAAACACGTACGGTTTCAACCGAATTGTGTGAATCCCGCGTCCCCGAAGAATATTACTAGACCGGAAACTACGCGCGAATTTTCGTCGAATATCACCTCACGGCATTTAACCGTTACGGTACGCCTAATAAAAGGGATATAAAGGCTTGGCCCGGGGTGTGAGGGTGGTAACTCGGCCGAGATACGAAAATTGGGACCGGTCTGCAAAACGACGTTCCGGCGAAATTACCTTACGACGGTTCGTAATGACGACCGCGATTTGTTTGGATACGATGGACAATTGTACGCGTGCCGTCCGATGTCGAATAATAAGGAAACATCGGCCGTTATAATAGTAGCGCGGGCGAAATGGATTTCGTAATATTTCGCAACGCCAATTTATACACGCGTATATATTTTAGACAAAAACGTATAATTTTTCGAAAAATATTTTTCGTCGTAATAATAACGGTTCGGAATATATACGAGGAAGCGTAGGAGTAGCGGCAATTATGGATAAAATGAGGGAGAATAGACTTAGATGGTTTGGGCATATTATGAGAAGAGAAGATTCGGAAGCAGTAAGAACAGTTATGAAATTGAGTGTGGAAGGAAGAAGAGTAAGAGGAAGACCAATGAAGCAGTGGTTAAACACGATTGAGGAGGATATGATGATTGCTGGTGTGTGCGTCGAGGATGTGGGAGATCGGGGCAAATGGAGGTTTAAGACTATGGTGGGCGACCCCAAATGGATGGGATTAAGGCTAGGATGATGATGATGAATAATAACGGTTCTAGCGGTTTTGAACATAATTTCGCGTAAAATATATATATATGTATAGTCAACCGAGGTAGTAGACGTCTGACGAATTGGTTTGGCGAACAACTAATTATTGCGTATGGATCAACGATCTATCGAAACGCGTTTTCACCGTCCGTATTCGATGGCGGATTTTCTATTTACGTAAACGACGTTGCGCGCGAGTAGTATTCGTTGAATTTTGCAAATTTGTCTAGGTTAGTTGACGGAAAATTCGTCGTATACGAAATACGCGCGCTTTTAAGGGTTGTTTCACTATTACGCGATCGAATTTTTTTCTTTCAAACTCGTCGATTATCTTTTATTATTTCGTACGGAACGACGAAAATCCCACTTGTCTCTGGTAATTGTTCGTTTCCGCGATATGCCGGCGAACAGACCACCTCCGCCACATAGCCGCCGCGCCCTTCGGCCCAAAGTCTATTCGAACGAACGTTTCTGTATACAAACACACGCTCGAAGATTCGCGCACTCGAATTGAACGAAAACACGGTTTGGGTATAAAAGCCGTGCAAAGGTTTATCGTCGAATCGAATTATCGAAAAAAATTCGCCTAATTAAATGACAAAACGTTCGTAAACGCGATCGTAGATTGCTCGTGAGTACTTTACGACAGTACATCGTGTTCGGTCGCGTTACATTCGCGAATTAATATCCGAGATCATTTATTCGGTCGCGTAATTTTCTCGAAAGAAGAAATCAATTGTGTAACGACCGTTCGTCGTTCGTGGAAACAATCGATTACGTCGCGATTCATTTTGGGCGCGGTCGGTGGTTTCTGAATGTCCGGCGTATATTTCGTATCTCTCGCGCGGAACTTTGGGAATTTCGACATAAACGCGTTTACGAAATCGAAAACTATTATAAAACAAAGCCCGTCGTTGTCGCGGTAACCAAACGGTGTTGGGTCTTAGGCGCCGCAATAAAACGTGCAACGAGAGACTGTATTCGATAGGGGCAAACGAAGAACTAACGCCTACTAAACGTTTTCCGTACGTTCGCCGGTCTAACTAAAAAAGAGCACGACGAATCGTCCGGATTTTACGAAACGTAATTTCGTGTATCAAAAGAGAAACGTGTTATATACGGGCGCGTAGCAGTGTATTTGAATATATCGATCTGTCAAACAAAACCTTTGGTCTTTACGCGTTAACGAATAACTATAACACAATAGACGGACAACGTGTCTCGTAGAAAGATATTTACTACGCCTCGGCTATTATTAGTATTTAGAATGTCGGTGTTTTTTTTTTTTTGTTGTTTTACTTAAAAGAAATATTTAAATAACAAATTGTTCGTCGCCGATGACGAGAAGACGGGAAAAAAACGCTTTTGAAAAACTGTTTAAATCATAACGTACTGCCTGCCGTATAGTAACGCTTAAAATCGAAAAACCTTTCGCGCGAAACGACGACACATTCGGTGTTATCGCATTTTCGAAAATTCGCGTAATTTCGACGAATAAAGCGTAAAAAACCAAAATGAAACATTCGATGGTAAATCAGGTCTATACACGCGCACACGGAATGACCGTAACGACATAACCGGCACGCGCGTAATTTACTTATCGAAGACGAGCGACGTTAATGACAACGTTGACACGTAATTGCCGAGGATAGTTAATCGAAAGTTAAAAAATGTAGCGGATTCGGTTACGCGCGAAAATCCCCCCCACCACCACCACTCGAAAACTAGAGAAACAATAAAAAACCGAAAAATCGTTTTCCGTATCACGATAATAAACACGTCGGAACTGCGCCGCGTAAATCGATAACGGGGTTGATGCGGGGTTGGGATAAGATGTGAGTAGCCGTCGTCGTCATCGTCGCCGCCGTCCGTAACGGATGAATCGAATTTTACGTATACACGGCGGCCACATTTGTGTAAATATTATTACAGTTAGTAGCGCTCCCCGTATTATGACATACGCCCGTCGTCGTCGTCGGTTTTTTTCCACGGTATTTTTCTATTTTAATTTTATTTCCGTTATTTTATTTTCGACGAAATTTCGGATAGTACGCGTGTTTGTATGTACACACACATACACCCGCGCGCGTGTGAATGGCAATTTAATTGAATGTAACGACGCGTATTGTTTCTACAATGTACATAAACAATACAATTTTATATAACAATTATCAATACACGAGACAATCGTTAATATATCGTACGCGTACAATAAAAAGTGACAAATTATTTGTATACATCCGAGCGCGCGGGAGTGTGTATGCGTATAAGAAAACTGTACATTATTATATCGTTAGGGCGTATAAAACGTTGGAACGCTACAACAACGGATATTATTTTGGTTTGTATTATACATACACACGCCCGTACACACCGGAACGTTTTCATTAACTTATACGGGCGTATCTCACTCGTACTCCTTACGGTAGTCCGGTGGTCGAACGGTTGTCGTCGTGCCGTCACGGCCAATCTGCCGCACCCCTTCTGTCCGAGTTCTTCTCGTCGCCGAAAATTTCCGGGACTTTCGCCGTCGTTTTTTGTACGTGACACGGGTGGCGGGGACGGTATCGGCCCCAAACGGCGGATCGAACGACTCTCCGCCAAACCGTTTCGTCACCGACCAGGTATCCGGACGATACCGGGCGGCCCGTTGTTTCCCTCGTCGCTCTCCTAATTTCGCGTCTACGTTCTCAACCGCGTTTCGACTATCGACCGTTCGGTTATTGCGCGCAAGTGCCCATAGAATCTGCCGCCGCCGCAAAACGCGAAACGACGAACACGGAAAAAACAATTTGCGCCGGAAACGGTTCAAGTTCAGTTCGTCACAATCAATCCGTACGGCGGTGTATACGGTCGCGTCATATTCGTTGTCCGGGTCCGAAAAATCGGGACGTTCTCGTCAGTAAACACCGCCCCCATTACGCACCACCACCTCCATTACCATTACCCGGGTTACTGGACTATACACCGGTAGTGGGGGACGTTCCGTTTACTTACGCCCCACCCCCTCCTACGGTCCAGTGGCGAAATCGAAACAATTTTGATTTGTTTTCGCGGTTCTCGATGTCCGTTCGGCGGTCATTTTTACATCGGGAGACGGACGGAGTTCTATAAATATTTATCGAACGATAACGCGACAACAACAAGAACCATCGGTCGGTCATTACCGTAACGCGTTACGCGTTATCGGGCGTCGCGAACGTAACTCGAAAAATACGTCTCGGGGGAAAAAAAAATTACGAAATCTAATACGGTATATAAATATAATAGCGCGACACACGCCATTAAGTCCGTGGTACGGACACGTTCGTGTTTAATACCCGAGTACACATATATATATATATAAGGTAGGTAGGTACGTAACACAGCACGTCGCTATCCGTGTAACGTATTGCCGCGGACGCGTAAAAGGGCGCCTTGGGATTTGTACGAGCGCGCGTGATTTTTTTTTCCTTTATATCGTCATCGCGCCGTCGGACGCGTAACGCGTTCGGAGTTTCATACTTCACCGGACATCGTCGTTACAATAATATTACGTATCGTACGCGCGCGTGTAAGGTATATAAGGTCCTCCTAACCTATACGCGTTATTATTATTATTATTATTATTATTATACACGCGCGTATACAATTGGCCATTGTACAGGACGGCCGGCACTTGTTTGGGTGTGTGTGGTCGGCGTCTGTCGTCCTTTTGTTGCGCGCCGTACCCGTACGTGTGTACCCGGGTGCTCGGCCGATCGAAAACGAAAAAAACGTAATAATATAAAAAATCACTACACTCGTAAAAAATACACGCGCGCGCGTTCATTAATTTCCCATTTGCGGCGGCGGCGTCGTCTGCGAGCGCGCGCGGCTTCGAAGCCGATACAAGACGTGTTATACGTACCACCACCACTCGTCGTCGCCTACGTGTCTGGTTAATACCGTTTAGACGGGGCGAACTTTTTGTTAGCGATTACCCGGACCGGTTTAGGGTTGCGGGATGGACACGCGAAATTAACCGAAAACTCCGGGAAGTGTGCACGAAGAGTCGACGGGCGCCACACGCTTCGTTCAGCCGCTTGTTCGTTGCGATATACGGCCACGGTTCGGGTTTCGGTGTTTTATTTCGAAATCGACGATTGGCTAGGCCCCGGGCGCGTGTACGTTTACGACTCGACCGGAGATCGTGCTGATCGGACCGACTTGACTAATTTAAGGTTCCGTCCGTTGTAAAAATATATGTTCAAGTCGGGCGCTATATCGCGTTTCGAGTGCTACAACAGACCGTTTTCAATGTCCTCCCTTACGTGGGGCATAACTTTCGATATTCCGCCCTACTGTTATCTCATCGCTTTTGCCCGTACCGAGATTGGAAAATACGACGGCGATTGTTTTTTTTTTTTTTTTTTTTTTTTTGTTTAATCATTTCTAATTGTCGAGACTAATT
>JAIPRN010002913.1:0-25594 GCA_025469175.1 Geopemphigus sp. TES_GeoC_2020 | reverse complement strand
GCGACCATTTCGGTCCGCCGGAAGGTACATTAGCGTGTGGATTCGAACGCTGGAGACGTTAGTCGGTTACGCAATCAATCCGTAAAAGCGTCTTCGTGCGCGGTTCGTAGTTTCGGTGTTACGCTAAGTTATCATCGTTCGATGGAGGAACGCTGGTTTCACTTTCCTAACCGTCCAATTTCGTTCGTCTTGGGTGTTTTTTTTTTTTATCGTTTTTACGTCGCCCCGTAATTGGACGCCCCGACTAAGAGCGTTTTGCGGGACGTTAACGGGGCATTGTCCAGAGCCGAAACCACGCGGGTAATTTTCATTTGTATACGACGCGCGGCTTTAACGTAGCCACGGGCCAACGGTTCAAGGGGGGGGGACTCACTACTGTATGGCGTTACAAACGACTATTCCAGGCCGGTACGTTGGTACAAGTGGAACGCGAAAATTGAACCGGTAGTGGCCGTTTTCGGGACGTGTTCGACGAACGCCGAACGGGACGGCCGATCGCGAAAGTAATATAAGAATCGAATAATCGGCGAAATTGTTCGGTTCGTCGGTCGAGATAAATCGCGCGGTTGGTAAACGACAGTCGGTAGTTCGAAATTCGATTTGGCGTCGTTGTTTCGCCGTTTCACTCCGTACGCCTAATCGCCGGAACGTTTTAACGAACGTTACGCCACCGTTTACGATATTCACACGGATGATTGTGTTACGGTTAACGTTCGCGTGTTCGGCCGGACGTGTACAGGTAATTTAAACGGAATTCGCGTCCGTGTTAACGCCGAGAAATCGCGAGACACCGTTTCGGTACGTAATTCTACGATAAACCGTCACGTGTGGTCTCCTCGAACTGTGGTCACCCGGTCACACCTGTCACGCCCCGGTTAGTAAGCGCAAGTTTTCGCCGCCCAACGGGTACACATTACGGACAAAAGCCCTACGGTGGTTACGAACGGCGACGACGACCCCGGCGGACATTTCCGTAGTTGGTCGCGCGGCGACGGTTACGGTACGTCCGGCCATCGTTTTCGGCCGTAAATAGAATCGCGGAAAGGAAACACCGACTTAGGACAATGTCCGCTTGTACCTATATAGACGACGAAAAGTATCCTCGAAAAACCGATTGATTATTGACGACCGTTGCGCTATTGCCCGGAGGTGTTTTTTTTTTTAAATAAGATAAGAAAATACGATCGTAGCGAATTTCATTTGTGCGGAATACACACACACACACACACACCGTTTCACGGTACAAGCGCGAACGGGAACAAACACACGAAAATTTCTTAATATATTAAATTGAACTCGTGTTCGGAATAAAAATGCGTAGTAATGCCCGTATTGTAATTGCGTTTCTACGTGGCGGAGGAAGGTCCTATTAAATTTTCGTCGGAATTTCGCGGTCGGTTCTCTTTTCGCGGTAAACGTTGCGCGCAAATTAATTCGCGCCGCCACCCGCCGCTAGCCCGGGTGGGCGCTAGTGGAACGCGGACGGGGACGACGACGGGAGGAATATTATCGTCGTTATTGTAATTTCGAACGCCGTCGCCAACCGCACTGCGCAACCAACAATAACGAACGGGCCGAACAAGACGAATCGAAAACGTAAACGGCGTCTACGCGTCGTGTTTTCTCGTTCACTCATCCCCCTTCCACCGGCCCCTCTCGACGGTATCGCGCACGTTCTGGAAACGAAATGTGTCCGCCCCGAAAAACGAATTCGGGCAAGTGGCGAGCGCGAAAATGTCAATTTCCACCGTCCAATACGATTATGTCGTATTACTACGCCGGTCGAAATTCGCCCGTAAAAAATTAATTCGTACTTCACACGTTACGTGTTCGAAGTTCTCGGGTTTCGTCCACCTCCCTCCGTTATTTATATCGGCCCCGATTATTGCGCCTCCGGTTCTCTCTCCTACGAAACAATGGCCGAAATTTCCCGGCACGCGTTCCAACGCACAGACCCGAAATACTCCCCCTTGGCCACCTCACGGCAACCGTAACCGCATTCAGATCTGGCGAACCTCACTCGTGCCTAACCGCCTTTCCTCCGAAACACAATTACCTAACCACACCTAACCTAACCACCTCCTCCGCTCTCTTATTAACTTCTACACACCCAGCCGTCCTCCTCTGTTCTCCATCACCGTTTACGATTCTTCGTTTTCCTAGCCGAATTTCTAGAAAACGCGCACCGCGAACAGCCACCACGTTTCACTCGTGTCCCGTTTCTGCACCACAGGTTTCGGTCTACTCGAAACTCGACAACTTTAATCCGTCGGTCGACTAATTATCGCGCGCGCGCGCGTTTATTCGATCCGGTTCGTAAGTAAAGCCAAACGGAAAAATTACGATATATAGATCGTCGTCGTCGTCGGACGGCCGGTACGGGCGAAATAAGTTCGACGAAAATATACGCGCGCGTAGTGTTCACGGACGGTATTAATCGTTAAATTACGTATACCGCTCGGGTTCTAGCCGTTCGGCGGACCGATTGGAAAAATTCCAAACGCATTCGCCGCCTACTCGATTCGATTATGTATAATGTACGTTCGGCGTGTGCACGCGTGCGCGTCGTCAATATACTTATATCGATAATGCGTCGCGTCGTGAACCTGCATTTTTCTCCCGTCCCTAAATGTACGGTATATATATATACCTATGGACAATATATATCGGTACCGTCTCTCGTGAATTATTTGCTGAATCGCTCGAATCGTCTACCAAATCATTCGGGAAATTTAATCTTCGTGTATACGTAATACTACGCATATCTACGCGCGCACGTGTGTGTGTGTGTCCGCAGTGAAATAGCCGTACGTTATATGTAATAATGAACGGGTATTTCGTAAAAATCACGGCGTACGAGCCCGATTGGTTCGCCGGTGATCCGCTCGCAAAGTCCGTATTGAAAGTTTCGTAAAAAAAAAATGATCTCGAATCGGTATACGCGGGATTGAATTCGTAACAAACGGCGTCAGCGGGTTCGGCAACGATACGTTCCGAGTATTCCATTATGTACCAGTAAGTTTTCGTGTTTTAAAATACCGACGATTTCCCCCGTAATACGTTTTACGTATTTGACGAAATCGTCGGCAACACGACGTTGATTCGTCTAATAAACCAGTAAGGTCGTAAAACAATCGCCGAACGGAAATTTAAACGTGTCCGTGTGTCGGATGCGTTGGCTTCTGATTAGCCGGCAGTTTGAGCCGAACGTCGGACGGACCAGTGGATTTCGTACGTTCCATTGCCGTCGTCATCGCGAGCGAAAACGGAGAACGACGACGAAGTCACGTGGCGGCCGATTAATCGAGTCCATTTTCGGGCGAGTCGTCGTCACACATTGACGGGATTCGTAGCGTGGGGCTGGCTAAAGCTAGCGTCGAGCGCGCGAAAACGAATCGGCGTCTTGAAACATATTCGCCTGTCGAGTAAACGCTTTCCGATAGAAATATTATAGTTAATAGCTATTTGTCGTTTGTCCACGATTCCGACGTACGGTCGGCGTAACTGTTCAAACAGTTCGCGGCGTTTCGGTGAACGATATTCGGCGTCGAAAGAAATTAAAACGCGTGCAACGAACTAACGAAATTGGTCCGATAAACGGCCGTTACACAAATGGAAATGGGCGAACGGGTGACCAACGAGAAGGGAATATCGTAACGTTAAAAATTGCGCGGTCGAACGAATGGACGCGACGGCGTGTATAATACGTATAAAGCGTACGTAGGTAGGCGATCAAATAACGAATCGACACGATCGTGACATTTGTACGACGGACGTGTCGTCTTTTTTCTAAACGGGTGTGAGCGGTGGGAGGGCAAGTCGAGGAAATCGAGAAGAAAATCGTTAAGAACGCTCCCCGCCGTTTCACGTTCACCCGCGCCGTCCGGACGAAATCGGATAGGAGAAAAAAAATCGGAAACTATTCCGAAATTGGAAATGTCGCGCGGAAAGATTGCGACACCGCCAACGACCGTAATAAATGTGGAACAATATGTCGCCTTCGTCGCGCCCAAACGCGTGTTTTATTCGATAATGTACGGCGTAGTGGTAGCGGCAGTGACGGTGGTAGCGGTGCACATTCTAAACTACGACGAACGAATGTCGATAATTCGGTTACGTTCGGACGACGAATCGTGAGAAAAACGAACGTAACGGCCATATCGAATTTTACGGGAAGAAACGTTGACGGGCGTAGTTCGTTGGTGAAAAAACGCGACGGGCCAACCACTAGGAATTTTCGAAAAAACAAGCGCGCCAATAATTCGACGGGATGTTCGTAAACGATACGGTACAATGTGACCGGGTGGCGGTGGTGTGTGTGTGTGTGAAACCTGTGGATCGACTAGGTAATTGTATATTCCCGGAGAAAGAACAACGGTACGACGAAAAATTGAGTACGCCAAATAATCGGACGGGCTTTAATTTCAGCGCCAACTATCGGCGTTGCCTAATGTCACGACTCTTGTTTGATAAACGGGTGTGTGTGAAGGGTGGGTAGGTGGCGGGCTTGACGTCGCGAATATATTTACGCCAAACACGATCCGTCGTGTGTAATAGGTTTATATGTTTCGCTGGACATTCGCGTACGTTCTATAGTTCAGAATGTGCGCTCTAACGCCGGAAAACGTGGCTGTCGTACACGTTCGAATAGGTTGGCCAGATGGCGCACAAACATTGTACTTGGAAAGCGCCGAGTACGAGTTTCCTCTGTACGCTAGAACGAGTCTTGCGTTTCACGTTCGGCCAGACGCGACCGTTATTATTAGAAATTCGCGTCCCGGGCATGCCCGATTATATTTCGTGGGAACATTCGCCAAGACCTTTTAGCGAATTTTCGTCACTTAACGAACCATTAGTATAACAACGTACGTTTTAATACCGAATCATTTTCGTCCGGGACGTTGCGCTGTATAAAACGAAAAATAATCGTACGTTTCCACGCGTAAAAAAAAATGTCGAATTCGACAAAAAAAACGTTACGATTAATCGACACATTAGGCCGACAATTTTTCGAAATTCATTTCTAAAATCGAATCGCGACTTACGTGATTTCTATTTGAAACGCCTCTACAGTCGATACGATTATTCATAAACCGTTCGTTTTTTCGGCATAGTTTTTCGTTTAAAAACCGTCGATTATTTTCAAACGGACTACTTGTAGCGTTTATTCTTTCGACCGTTTCGGCGGTCGAAATACGAATGTCGGTTCGCGCGTTCGTATGACCGTTTAAAGTTGAGTATCTCACGGGCGATATATATGACGAATACGGAACGATTAAAACGTAATTCCGACGGAATCGATAAACACGCGTGTATTTTCCGCGTGAAATTGTGTCGCGGTAATTCTGCGTTTCGATTTTACGTTTTTTCCAATTATTAGCCGCCGTTTAATATTACGTTAATTTTTTCGAATACGAACACACGCGTTCTGTGTATATAGTAGACTCGTTTACAATCACTATAGCGATAAACGTACGGTAACAACGATTATTGTGCTCGGGGTGGGGAGTTATTTTATTAACGCGTCACTAACAAAACGCGTACTAAAACCAAGTAGTTACTGGAGGGAATAGAACGAGACATTGTCGAGAGACGGCGGAAAACGCGAAAGATGGCCGCCAACCATTTACAAGCCGTAAGTTGTTGATCTTCGATCGATGATGTATGTGACGATCGGCCGTGATATATTTATTATATACGTACGTATCGACTGGTCGTTTTTATGCGAACAAACGTACACAGAAAATCGTTGATCGGGCACGGCGACGAGTCTGGAGGCCGACGTCGGTGTGAAATTTCAGCCGGCGTTCTCTCGTATACGTGTGTGTGTGTGTGTGCATAGGGCTTCGGTCGGTTCCTATAAAATTATTCACGCGCGAATCGTTTTGAAACGGTCGAACGTCGGGTCATTTTCAATAATACGCCTAAAGGGACAAAAAGCGTACATTGGTTTGGCGTACCAAAAAGCTAAGCGTTACGAAGCTAACGAGTGGGTGTGTGGGGGGGGAGATCGGTACAAAAGAAACAATTTCCCGGACGTCACGACGAATCCGCGGATTTCGTTGATCGAACGTAATACCGTCCGAATCGAGAAAAACGATTTGGAAATAAAAATCGATTTTAACGCGTCGCGCGCTCTAACGTTCCGCCGTGTAGTTCACTCGGCAAATGTCTCACGAGATAGCGTTTCTACATTCGTATGGCGTACACAAAACGAATAGGTTTTACGTTTCGAAATTTCGTAACCGCTACCGGTGCGCAGCTCCCGTCGGATTATTTTCCCGTCGTTTTTTTTTCGCAAGCGCCTGTTCCGCGGACGGCGTAAATATATGATCGCGTCCGCCGTCGCCGCTGTTCCAGGGCGGTTTTCGTAAAAAAATTACTTTTCGGCGTTCCTAAGAAAAATGTATTTGACGTATTTTTTACGTCGGACGGCGTCGACACGCGTTACTCAATTCGACACGTTTCCCGATTCGTCTAGTCACTTTTCGGCGACGAGAAACCGGCGATATTGACAAACCGCGCGTTTCGCGCCACCCTGAGCGTCGTACAAACGCTCGGTACGTTCGTTAGTTACTACGCTACCCCGTGTGTCTCGATACTCCAACTGGGTTGGCCTAACCTAAACGGTGGCCCACCGGTTCGACAACAACAACAGCCCGAGTAAATGAAGAATCCGTTCTTGGTATTCTCGTAGCCGATAGCGTCGCCCGAATTGTTTAACGGGAATACGAAATTATTATTTTTGACGATTCACACACACACACACACACACGTAAAAACGCATACAAAGTAACGGCGCACCCGACGGCGTCGCCGATTACATTCGGACGACAAAACTCGTTTCGTCGTCTTGGTCGCCGCCCGTGTAGTTCGATATTAAAATGATTTTACGGCTTCCCACGAAGCGCTGGAGCGTGCACATTACGAACAGACTACGCGTAATGTGGCCTTCGAGTACGAGTAAAAAATGATAATTTCGTAAACGAGCGAAACACAGCGGACGCGTTATGCAGACGGACCGGTCGGTCGTCGCGATATAAATTCGTATCTATATATATATAAACGCAGTCGCGAAAAAAGAAACGAAAAAAAAACCGAATGAACCGGTTTAGACGAGTTTAACAAAGTTGAACGCGAATCGTTTTTATTTTCCGTTCGTTGACTAATACGCGTATATTTTGTAAACATTTTTTTTTTTTAAATTTCAAAACGTTAAATTCTAAACAAACAAAAATTATCGGTATCCCGTTACAAGTTTTCGACGGGTCGGTTTTTCGTCTCGTTTTATTGACCTGTTCTACACCAACGAAATAATCCGGCGCGAACAATATTCCCGCCGTGGCCGGTACGACGAAGCTCCGCTATTTCGAACCTTTCCGTCGTCCGTCGGCTTTTGGCCGGTCGGTGTGAATGGAAACGTCACCGTCCCGAATGTCCCGAAAACGATCGTTTTTGCGCCGTCGCGGCGGACGCGTAAACCGTTTTATCGCTGTAACGGTTTTCGTGGATTCGTTCTCGCCGACTCCAATCGTATTTCCCACGCAAACGTAATATTACGTTCGAACGAAAAAACGACGAATCGAAACGCCGAAAAAACAATTACTAGTTTCCGAACGCGCGATTGTCGTTTTTTTTTTTCGTTTTCAAGCGACGCCCCTACATACCTATTTATCCCGCCGTTTTTTTACCCACACCCTACCGCGCGTCTAATTGTCATATGAGATCACCGCCGGTGTTTCCGTTGTGGGGCCCACCCCGAACAGGTGGACTTCCGAGTGAACGCGGCCGACGACGTGTGCCTGAAGTACGGCGAAAACACGCTGATCGTGTGCCCGGACGTCCGTTTCCCGGGGTCGCGCACATCCGGTGTGACGTTGTCGTGCTCGATGGACGAACCGGTACCGGGGTGCAGAGTGACCGCCATCCCGTTCACCGAACCACGCGTCCGTAACTGTTTCAAAATTCGCGGGTGATTTTTTTTCCCCCTTGTAATATACCGAAACTGTGTATATCCGGCGACCGTTCGCGCGTAACAGCAGCGACGTGAACAGTCTCGAGACGTCCATTCGCCGAATTTTCCTCAACACGTTTTGTAACGTACCCGCCAATCGGGGCCGACGAACGCATATATTTTTCAAATTACGAAAGTAAATTTAACCGAATCGCGCGCCGACCCTGATATCTGTTTACAAGTTCTATTGGTTCAACAACGGCGTCCCTGTACGTATTGAGTATCCGGGGCGAGACACGTTTCAGCTATTAGTGTCTTTTAAGTACGCTTTCAGACGCGGAAACGGACGTTCCGAAGCGTAACCGAAACGTGTGCGCACTTATTGACCAGAGGGTTTAATACGAAATTTCTAATTGTACGGTCGCGGTAAATTCGTTGCCCGATTCCTTCCCATTTCTCGACAAAACGTCGGAATTTTTCCATTAAACGTCGATTAAACGGATATGACCTACTGCCCATCATCCACGCCGATGATTGAGACCGCCCGAATCGTCACGTTACGTAGAAACGGGACGCGGCCCGCCTAATAAAACGGGATAATAAACTTACGTTTTAGTTTTGTTCGACGAAAAACTCGCCTTTCGAAATCCGTTGCTAGGGTTGCGTAAACGATTCTTGGTAGTATACCCGGAAATTTCCCGGAAAGGTTCACACAGGGACGCGTGACACACGTAAAATGGGTTTCCTAGAGAGAGAGAAACACCTCGGAACTGTCGATTCCGACAAAAGAAACGATTCTCGGGGGAAAGTATTTTTATATTACAATCGATTTGATTTGTCAGGACGTACCGCCGCTGTACGATCGCGTTTAACCGATACACGCGGTTCGTTTCAGGATCGGCAACGGTTGCGAGGACGGCGAGCCGTTGAAGTTCGGCGATACGTTTTTCATTAGCCCGTGCGTCTCGTCAAAAGTATAAAACGACGATCGACGCGCGTATAACTTGTAATAATAACGCTCCGGCTAGTAGCGTGGCCGGAGTAAACGATACGGTCGTTACGTTCCGCCCGATCGTTTTGTACTCGAGCACGTTTACAGGACTGTCCGACTGTGGGCGCGACGCACCACTGGGTAAACGAGTAGTGTTTATAACTACAATTTCCCTATGCTTTCGTTAAAACGTGTCGTGCGAAACTTAATTTCGGTTGTTTTTTCGACGCGACAACAATTTTGTTCACCGCCAATCTCCTCGTGGCCGAATAAACGGAAACACGTCGCTTTGATCGATTCGACCGGCCGTCCACCTTTTAACGAAAACTAATTCGATTCGGACAATTCCGCCTCCGGTTCACACGCAATCCGTAAACATTTCTCACCCCTATCCCTCCAACGATGTTACAATCGTCCCCGGGGAGGCATCGAAGAAACGAACGTTATCGGCCAAATCAACCGGATCGCCGAGTGTGGACGGGTAGGAAACACGAACGACCGTTTCGGTAAAATGAAAACGACGGGGAGAACGCCACGGGGACGGTTTTAGACGCAAACGCGAACCGACGATTTTCGTGTTCGCCATCGTTTCAGCCGTTATTCGTCGCGGCCGACCCGCCCGGGCTGTACGCCGAACGCGCAACGTTCACCGAGCACCCGACGCTGAAGCTCGTGGACGCGCCGGACGCGCACTGCCGGTGGACGGTGACCTATTGGAACGCCGCGTGGCAGCTCGAAGCCCAACGTCTCCCGGTTCCGGTGAGCAGAGCCGTTCCGCGTGTTACGCGTCCGCGGTACCGTTAGGACGTTTTTTACCGTACGAAGGGAGCCGCCGTTCGATTGTCGTTTCCCACCTAACGCGTAACCGTTCGTTTAGTCCGCGGACACTTTTCCAAGTTCGTCGTACCGTTTTTCGGTAAAAACGGAATCGTATTTAGTAGCCGGGATGTAACACACAGTCGTTAGGCAAATGATTTTTCTCGTCCATCGTCCATCGAGGGCGCGGCAAAAAGGAAATGTGCCTTTTCCTATTCCCCCTCACGAACGTCGTGTTTCGTAACGATTCAACGAACGATTGTTCGGATTTATTTACCAATCGTCACCACCGTACGTCGAAATGAAACGGTCGCCGAAACTACGGACGGTTCGTTTCGTCCGCTTATCGATTTTCAAACACCGGCCGCGTAACCCGTATACCAGTTACACGGGGAAAGTTCGAATTCACGTTCGTACCGAAATCGGCGATTTGTCCATTGTGCCCACGGACAACCTTCGGACGGAATAATTCGACTCGTTCTTATAAAATGTTACGATCGCGCGCGCGTGTGTGTGAACGCGACCGGAACCCTATCCGGAACGGATGTATGTGGGAACTGCGACGAGGAAGAATATACAATTCGATTGTTTTCTTCACGACGCGTAATAACGAAAATTACGACCATTTATTATGCCCTTGAGATTTTAACGGTCATTACCCACACGCGCGCGCGCGCGAGTCCACGGAATTCTCGAGGCAACCAGTTACGCGGAATAATATGAAACGCGGTCGCACGGCGGCGGCCGTCTCGCGCGTTTCTTCGGGGCAATCTCCTCGTTGAGAATCGCGCGACCCGGTCAGTACGCGTTCCGACGCGATATCCGTCACCGTACGCGCGCTTCGAAACTTGCCACCGTCCAACGACGCTCGACGGATAACCACGCGTTTTGTTTGCAGAACGGCGCTCACGCGATACTTAAACACACGTCTTCCGATCGGAACGTCGCGGTGGAGACGAGCTACAAAATTCCGACGTTGTTCGGCGACGTAAGTACACCAATTACCAATCACCGACGTGTCTACTTGACAACTACGTTTCCCCCCCCCCCGTATGGAAATCGACATTTCTCCATCGAGCCGCGTCGAGTAGATAATCGACCGGAAACGTTTTTTCGTTTCAAGTCAATCCCTCTTACCCCCCCCCCCCAAAAAAAATTGTCTTACCGGGTGACGGTGCGTGGGGACATTTTCTCGTTTCGTCCGCTTACGCTTGTCCACGTTAGTGGGATGGGAGGGCGAGCCGTTAAATTATTCGTTTTCGACAACGACGATTGGTATTCTTTTACCGGGACGGACCTGGACGACCGTATAATAAATATTCGCGTTATTCGTCGATTTTTCGATAAATCGCTGTAGCGTCCAGCTCAGTTTTCCGAATCCACCGAACGTTCGTTTTTAAATGTCCGCCCGAGCCGACACCGTGACGGCTTTCGTAAAACGGTGTTCGTAATTGTCGTAAGAAACAAAACGGAACCGCTCGAAAACGTCCGACGGAACAATGGCGTCCTGACGCCCAATGTACAGTCGTCACGGGATCGTAAAGTACGTAGGGAAACGAACCAAAAACGGACTACGTCCGTATCGCGTTAGGACCACCGATACGATTTCGGTTACTCGTCGTTGTTATATGTTGGCGCGATAATTTTCCGTTCGTCGATAACGCGAACGGCCCTCCGGAAAATATTTCGTTTCATCGACGCGCCAATGTCGTTTCCCTCAGTTCGCGCGATACGCTCGAAATAGTCGCTCGTGACGGACCACACGTCGGGCGTCGCCGACACGATTTCTCCGTGTCTGGTATAATAGACGTGGTCGATATTTTTTAATAACCCACGAAAACGTAGCGATTTCCCTATGGAAGGGCAGACCGCTGGCAGATCGTGCCGCGTTTGTTCGTGCCGGAGTGTGAACTTGGAAATTAGCGCGACAACTCGGAAACCGGTCGTCTCTAATGCGCGTCGGACGAACTAGTTTGAGCCGGAAATCGGCCACGGACGCCATAGTTGTACACGGATTCGTTCGGCCGGCGTTTCTGCGGTGGACAGTTATGTCGCGCGCGCACGCGCGCCTGTAATGGACGATTTGAGTTCGTGGTTTTCGGCCGTCCAGTGGGCGGGCGGAGGGCAGGGGAAGGAAGGAACGACGGCCGTCGTTAGGCAATGCGATTTTCGTCGACCCGTAATCTCGCGCGAAAAGACCGTTTTAACGACCGTTCGTATTACGTAACATTTACAGTAAATCGCCCCGAGTTCGATTAATGTACAACGCGCGTTCGTCCGCCCTGAATCAGTGGTTCCCAACCGGGGCGAAACGCGTTCGCCGACTTTTCGATCGCCGCTACGATCGTTCTGCGGCGCGCTAAATTACAGTTCGCGAGCCGCGTGTCGCGTGAACGTCGAACGGAAAGTATCGAGAAACTCGTTTTTACGTGGGCTGATAAACGGAAACGATAACGCGAATAACGTCCCTAACGAACAAACGGACGCGTGACGAATTATTCGACCAGTTGCTGGGAACGAAGCGAACCCCGCGGGTACCCGTCTCGTTTCGGGCCCGAACCATTTTCGTCGTCCCTGGCGCGACGTCGTGCGCCGTACATATCGAGCGCGGCATTATTATTACGGTACCATTGACTACGACGTTTGTTCACTACTTACTATCGAAGTTCGGCGTTTCTGTTTTCGACTGCCGGTGAACATATTGGGAACCATTGTACCGAGCCGATCATTAACTAGTTTCGCGCGCCACCACCGTCAATCGTCTCGTAAATCCCTATAATACGCTGACCGTCGACCTACGCATACAGACGAACGTAGGACGGAGGTCGTCGGCACGCGTCCAATTACGGCAGCGAGACGGCGATTGTATTTCCGATATATTTGCCCGAGAGTTCGTTCGTTTCGGACAAACATATCGTTTCGAAATAGAAAATTTAATTACGAACCCTTACGAGAAAAAAACCCACGTTTGGTTTAGCTTTTTAGCGAATAACGCGTCGAATTATTCGTTTATTTCGTCAGCGAACGCTTTACCGTGTAATGCGACCCGACTTCTGCGTGTACCATCCACCGCCACATTCTCGCGACGAATCGTACCCTTTAAGTCGGTACTTTGCGCGGTCACTCTCGCGCAATAATAATTACCGACCGTTCGATAATTTCGTAATAAAAAATATTTAACGATAACCGGGGAACCGTACTCCGCCAAAAAACGATCGCGAACAACGTTTGTCCGCCCGTACGAATCCGATTTCGTTTTTCTCGTCGATTATTATTCCAAAAATAAAGTTTTTCGATTCCTACCTTCACCACCACCACCCCGTGGCTCTTGTCACGTCCGAATGTCACGTAATTGTCGCGCGAGGAATTTCGTATAATACGCAAACAACGGCGAAGCACTCCAGGTCCCGAGAATAGCTCACTCGTCGGATCGGAAAAAAGTTTCGCCGAAACGATTTATTTATGAAAGGAAACGCCGTCCGATTGTCGAACTCGCGTTAACCGTTGTTCGTGCGTCGTTATTCGTTTACGTTTTTCAACGTCTTCGCGTTTCCGCGGCTCGTTTAACTTTTGCGTAGAAAACCGTGCTTTTTTCGTCGTTAACTTTCCGTGTTTACGTCGTTAAAATTTTCTATTCGCTTTCCGGTCCCCATGTCCCGCGGTAGTAGGAGTTCGAGGTGAGCGCACATCCTCACCAGTACTGCGGACGTCGGGCCGAGGACCGGTACATGATATGGCAGTTTGTCGCTGGCCGTCCGCAATCCTAAGACGACGACGACGACGACGAGAGGACAAAGGCGAATAATAATAACGATACCGACGACGTGTTAAATGTAACGTGTATTTGATTCATTGACAAAACGCGCCACACGTAGAACACAAAATACAAAAGTGCAATAGTTTTTTCTCGCGTACGGTACAATAATCGTCGGCATTCGGTACAAATATGTTGTTTATATCGTTTTCGTAAAAAAAAAAAAAAAATGTAAACGCGCCATAATAATACGAATTTCGCGATCGGAAAACAAATACGTACGTATATACGTGGGTAAATAATAATTCGTCCGAATTTCCATTTAATTGTCCGGTGAAATATAAAATATCGTTAATAAAACGGCGATTCGTTTCGATTTCCTCGACGGTGGAAAAGTAAAAAAGAAATATGCAGCGTGACGCTTAAAAAACACACACACACACACACACACTTATGTATATATTACAATGCACACACGATGAAAATCGATATAATAAAATAATGCGTAAAAATCTACGTAATAATCGTTACGTATAGATATAAAACTAATAAATGTATAAACGCCCGGAACACACACACACGCACATATATATATATGTATATATGTAGACGTTGAGCTTTGGTATACAAATTGGGTACGCGAAAGTGCAGAAACGACGGACGAAAAGGAAAGAAACGGGAAAAATGTTCGTTACAAACGCTCAGACTCATCGACGTTCTTCGACCGTTTTTCCCGAAACGATAATAATAATCGTCGGGGGACGAAGGAAAGAAAACTCGCCCTTTTAAATTATAAACGCGCGTATAACGTACGGAAATACGCTCGAAAAACGTTTCTCTTATGTTCGGGGCGGGAATAGTGGTGGGGTGAGTGGGGTACTTTTTACGTTGAACGCGTCGCGGTTACATTGTGAACGTGGCCTATGCGTGCAACGTGAAATCGCGTGCGTACCGGCGGACGAAGCGTCTGCTCCTCGGCGGGCAATCCCGCGTGACCGCCATCGGTCCCCGCGATCCTGTCGTTTTCCGTTGGCCCCTCTACGGTCGTTACACGCGTCATGTGGTCAGTTTACTCTGGAGAATCGGCGAAAGGATCTCCTCCAGGCTGGCCGACGATCTCAGCTCGGCGTTCGATAGTCTATCGACCTGCGAAAAAAGGCCCGCCACGGATCGTAATTTTTTTACGCTTTCGACGGCCACACCGTTCGGCGTGCGTTTGATTTCCGGCCAAACCGTGAACCACTATCGCCCGCGTAGTATCTAATCGCCCGTCGATGAGACCGTGTGTACGATTTATACGGATAACGAACCGAATATTTGTGCGAATAGAACACAATTCGACGTGTAACTCCACCCAACCATCCAACGCGTATTTTTCGCGAGAGAATTACGTTCGCGTAAATTCGTGAACGTACAAGCGTGAGAAAACGAATTTCGTACACTGTAGGGCCGAAATCTTGTAAAAAAAAAAAAAAATCGTCTCCTGGACACATAAAGACGGCCACCGGTTCGGAGCTCGGCGGCGTTCGACCACCGGTTCGTACGTAACGTAAATCATTACGAATCGTCACCGTCGTCGGGATGAGTGCAAAGCCGAATGATCGAAGTGAACGTTCGAAAGCGCTACGGTAAAGAATGTGAAAAAAGTCCCGGGTCCTTCGTTTACAAGCGTATGGCGAACGAAGAAACGGTATAAACCCTCCAAACCTATAGATTTTTCGGTAGCCGATTCGATCGGGAATACTATTCGTCCGAAGGGTTCTACTGACGAGGGACGTTCGCCGGACGGGCGGACGCGGGCAAGGCCACGGCGTAAATGACTCACGTGATTGTGCTGAGGCGAAAAGTACGTGGGACCTCTGGAAGACGAGCGTAAGACGCCCGACGACCTGTTGCCGGGGAAATGGTCACCTCCGCCGTTGTTGTACAACGACGCGTTGTTGTGCTGCTGTTCGCCCCATTGGGACAGTCTCGATTTCCGGTGATCGCCCGGCCACGGTATGATACCGTTCGGCGTGTTCGCGTGCTGCCCGAGCACTCCGCTCTCGAACGACTTGCTGGACTTGATCGGTTGCTGCGGTTGTCCGGCCGTGATTTTCGCGTCGTCCGTGCTAGTCGCCGTCGCGCTATTACGATTACTGTCGACCACCATCATCCCCGGCGGTGACTTGACTTGACTTGACGCCGACGTCGAATCAGAGTTGTTGTTGTTGTTGTTGTTGTTGTTGTTGTTGTTACTACGGTTCTGATACGCCGCTTGGTTGATGTTTTTCACCGGCCCGTAACCGCTTACCGGGTAAACGTGATCCGGTACGCATTGCCACGGCATCGTTCCGCCGACGGTGCCGCGGATTTCTTGACTAGACCACGACGACGTTTTCCCGTTGTTCGCGAGTCGTTCGGTTCCGGTTGCACTGCCGGTGCTGCGCGGGACGTGAAACAACAACGGAAAACCAACGAGTTCGTTAATTAAAAGACTACGTTTATTGAAACGGTCGAAAGTTAACACGAATTACGTTTGTCCGGTTCGACAGAGTAAAAAACTACGAACGTTATCTATTTTAAATGTAGAGAACACGATCGTTCGGAAACGCGTAAACGCGTTACGGACGAAGGGATTGTTACGGGAAATTTTCGACAGGTAAGAAATAATAGTAATGGCGTTGAAAAGCCGAAGTCGCTCGGACGGGACGATGGAAATGAAGACGGGGGACCGTGCCTAGAGCTCATCGCGGGATGGGGGGCGAGTGGCGAAACGAAAGAGGGAAACGGAAAAAAGGTGGAACGGAACGATAGCGGTAATTTGAACCAAACGAAACGCGAACCGAGGGCGAAAAACGTAGGCAAGGTGAAAAATCGCGATACGGAATTCGGGGCGACGAATTTCGCGGGTGTACACGAACGACACGGCGAAACTGAAAACCAGCGACGGCGCTCGCCCGGATTACTGACCTGTTTGTCGACCGGGTCGAATTGTACGGGAAGTCTCGCATCAGGTTCTCCGTCCGTCTGTTGTGCGCGTTGTCCTTTTGCTCGAGATCGTGTAACCTGCGACATTAATCACATCGAACGGAATGTGTAAAACGGACGGCGCGTAACGGTTATAAATAAGCGTCGGGCGAGAAACTCGGCGGGTTGGTCGAACGGGCGTAGGCCGGCGAACGACGCGATCGCACGGGAAGTTCGTGTACTCACCACCGCGAATGGTTGATGAGGTTCCGCTGGTCGGGACTAGAAATCTGGTCGTAGTTGATCGTCGCGCCCATTACCGAGCACGGGTTCGCGTAGATCGCCGAGCACGTCACTCTGTTGTAGTCGCCCGCCAATGTCGTCCGCATCGCCGTCACCGGGCCGTCGGACTGTTGATGCATTCTGCGCGCAAAAACGAACGTTGTTTGTTTGGCGAATCCGACGTGTACGTTCGTTTAAAAAAAAAAAACGTCTACGAAACGCGTAACCGGCTAAGGTCAATCGAAACACGCCTAGTTCGAAAACTTTTCGCACCCCACCACGGCAATCGGGACGTACGATTCGTGAAATTTACGAAAACTCCGATGAACGAATTTGGCGATCGCCGTAGTCACGTTGTACTGCAGAAGCGGCGGTGTTCGAGCATTCATCTTACGTGTGTTGTTTGAGGATTCATTTCGTTATCTTGTCTAATCGTTAAAACCGTTAAAAACCGATCGGTACGTTTTATCGAATTTGACGAATACGCGGAGGTCTTTTTATTTAAAGTCCACGTAGTTTTTTACGGGTACACGAAGAGTAACCGGGTGGCTAATCATTTTATTTTCTTCACACGAATCGTTGTTTTCATTAGAATTTGACAAGTGACGGGCGTTCGATACGATTTAACGTGAAATACGTTCGATTTTCGTTTCGCGTGGTTTGTTTGTTTTTTATTTATCCGCGCGAAAACGAAATGGTAAAAATAATATTAATTCCCCCGGGCCAAGTGGTAACCTGCTCGTCATTATCACGCGTCGAGGATAGGATCACGTTCTTGTCCGGCACACAAAAACACGCACGCCGGAACGTTTTCTACGTACCGGAACGATGGAACGTTACGAACGCGTTCGGATTCGCCGCGAAAAGTGTACGCGCCACGCAGATTTCGTCACGTCGACGAATTTACGAAGATCGCGAGTTTAATAATGAAATAGTGAATCGACAACAGAGGCGAAATCTGTTTTCGGGATCTTTATCGCGTTACTATGGTGGTACGTGTGGAAGTGAGATTTCGTGTTGAAGCCGAATGTATTCCCATATCGTTACGGCGCGCACACTAACTAACGTTTACGAACACGAAATATATAATATACGCGACCCCCTTGACTTTATAAATTACGCTTAATAGTTTTAATGGGAATTTATTTTCGTTGTAATTTCTCGTTAGGCGTTTGTCCGAAGCGTTAACGTAATAATAATAATAATAATAATTTGTTTCGTTTCAGGTAGACGCGGAATTCGGTTGCAGTAATTAAATCAAATACGAATTCGTCGACGTACTTTCGATAATTTTGTTTAATTTTCCGTCGAATAAATAGCGTACGAAATTGTGTATTTTTTCGCCTAGATCATAAACTCAATTGTTTAAACAATAGTCGTCAATCCCGAGACGATAGACGGCGCTCGGCCCTACTCGGGACAATTGGGGAATCGGTTTCGTTTTTGAAAATATCGTGGACGTTACCGCCAACGTGTTATCGAATTCGACGCGAAATCGTCGGCACGTTGGCACGGCGAGAGACTTACGTTTTCCAAAAGCGAAACGTCAGGCTCGGAACGACGAACGTCGTGACGGTAACGTCGATAGTAATGATTTCGCGATTTAATTTAGCCGACGCGGGTCTCCGTCGTTACGAGAAGAATGACGAAAAATCAATACGAGTAATTTTTTATTTCGATTCGAGTTTTCGTCGTTTTATTCGAGCGTATAAAAGTAAAACGCGTCTCCCGTCGCCGTTATTTCCCACTCAGACCGCGGGGGGATTCTCACGAGGTATATAAAAGAGGTGTTTATAAAACCGCGATCGATATATATATATATATATATATATATATTAAAACGTGGCGAAGCGTCGTCAACGATTAATTTTGAACGTGACAAAGGAACGAGAGAATAATAACGAAAAATACCCGACAATTAAAGCGGGTGACGAGCGATTATACGTTTCGAGTATCCGAAAAAAGTTTCCCGACTTTGAATGCCGCGTTTTATTTACGGATTATAATATCGTGTAAAAATCGAAAGACAAGAATGTTTTACCGTACGTCCCGTGTACGTTACGTCGGGACGGGTGGTTTTTCAATACCGACTTCGAATACACTACGACTCGTATCGAATTGTAAACGTTCTGTCGTTTTAAGGCGGACGCGCTGATTTTATTCGGCCGACGTTGGCTACGTTACGCCGATCGAAACGTCCGCGGTTCCGTCCACAACGTGTAGTCGACGTCGCGCGGCGACTAAAGCGGCGTAAGCGGCGACGATTTTGATTAGGAAGCCCGGGGCGGAAACGAACGTACACGTTTCGAAGCTCGTTAAAACGACGCGCACGTGCCGAATAATAAAAATGAAACGGATTAGGACGAAAAATATCGTCTTCACGAAAACAATAATGGGATGTCGGACGTTTTCAAACCACCGATATAGGCGAAACTAACCCGTTTTTCGAACACGAATAGTTTCGTGTTTGATTAACGGTTTTTTTTTTTTTTAATTATCGACACAAATTTTCCCAAAACGAATACGTCGTGCAATCGTTAAAAGACAATTAACTCGTACAGAAAAAAAACGTCGATCGATAATCGAATGCGGGTTTTCGAGACCGCCTCGTTTATAGACTTTTTTTTGGTAAATAAAGGAAATACCCGATATGTATATATATGTGTGAGAACGTCCCCTCGAAGATTTGAGAAATTTAACGACGTCTCGTCCATTCGATATTTTCAAGGTTTTGTTCCTATGACAATCCCCGGAACGACCACGCGCTTCTATTTTGGAATTTTTTACGACTGACAATAAAAACGAATTTCGCGAAGCGTTCGTCGGACATTCGTCGTCGGTGATATTCTACGCATTTTCGTAGTTCGCGAAAATATCAATTTCTTACATTACGGGCATCGTGCCAGTATCATTTTACAATCGTGCGGTTACGGTGCATTCGCAGCCCCGGGAACGTCCACTGAACCACGTCGGTTCGTTTCGGGAAATATTTCGATTTGTACAAACCGATTGAACGCTGCACGCTCTAGAACGTTGTCTACAAATTGTATTCGTGAAACTTGATTTGAACGTACAAAATAGTCGGTCACTATTCCGTTTTCGTCGCGATTAACGTCGAATTATTAACGCGACTGATATAGCGCACGAGTATAACGGTTACTCGAAACGCCGAAACGTTCTAATATCGAACGGAAATTATTACGTTCGTCGAATGTCCGTGGAACGGTCCATACGTACTTCGCACATATAGGACGGTACGCAAAAGCGTAAAATCGGTAACAACAAACGAGTTTGTGTTTAATTACCGAAACATACGTGTTATCGAAACAATTTTATACATTTTAAACGAACGTTTCATTAATTAAAATTATCGATTTCGCGAATTCGAAAATACTGTTGTACACCAAGGGTCGTATACATAGCGTATACATGTGTGTGTGTGTGTGTGTATTCGTTCGCAACAAATTACTTGAAACGCTCGATTTCGTTAATATTTGTCCGGAATGTATTTCAATATTTAAAACGTCTCGCGTTTCGCCGTTCGAAATGCATTAAACATCTCGCCAGGGGAATTGTTCTCGTCGTCGGTTTACGATACGCTTACGAAGAATTAATTAAAAATGGAATAACGCGCCCGCGTAGAACAGCTTTTTGGAATGTACGTCAGTACGCGGGTCGAGCGTACCGATTTATTGAAAACGCGACGGGCGATCGCCCGACAAACGGACCGATTTTCGACGATTTAAACGTCGATCGGCATTTAAGACCGCCGTTTAGTTTAACGACGAGGACGTGCTCCCGTTCGGAGCTCCGAACGGACTCCGTGTCGGGCTAAAACATTGTGACGCGCGAGATGATCGTAGAAATCCGAAATAATATCCCGTCGGATTTATATCCACCGAAATACAACTATACAGTTCGTATGGAACGTAACGAAATCACAACGCGCCCGGATAAGTTGCGCGTTATAGTCGACCGTTTCCTTACCACTCACCTACACAAGCACACGCACACACACACTATCGCACTAAAATCCGAGAAAACGACGTTGATTCGGTTGAAAATCCTTCGACGGACGAAAAAAAATTTCACGCACGTCGACGGCGTAATACAATTTTTGTTCGGCGGTGTAAAAAACGCGGTAGACGCGGCCATTGAAATTCCGTCAAAGTATTTCGCGATTATGTATCCGCGCGAAAGTCGAATAAAATTGACGACGTTTCAAAAAATAAATAATAACAAAGGAAATACACGCCGAAAAACCACCGGCGTAAAGGCCGGGAAAATAATTCTCAGAATACCCTTTAAACGTTCGTTCGCTGAATACGATGGCCGGGTTCCTTTGAAATCGTCGAGGGGACCGAACAAATTAAACGTGAGAAAACGACCCCGATCGGGGGAATAATTTAAAACGTCGTAAAGTTCCGGCCAACCGGAAAGTATTTCTACTAAACGCGGGGACTTACCATCTACCGTGAAAGGTTCACTCCCGTCCCCAATACCAGCCCCCCTCACAAAACACACAAACACACACACACACAATAATGACAAGCATTCGGAACGTTTTGGACAAGCAGCTGTTACTCTTTATATCTAACGAGAGAGAAATCGGAGCGTTTTAACGAAACATTTCGACAACTACGCGAAAAGTCGATTTCAGCGTTCCGAAATTTCCAAACTGTAATAATTACAATAATAACTGTCGTAAGGCATATTATTAGACGAATCCTTATACATACACACACACAGACGGGCGCGTTTTTACATGTTTTTTATATATTGTTTACGAATATATTTGTTAAAAATTGTATTTCAAGTCTATTTTTTTACAATATTTAATTATCGTTACAACGTAGTAAAAAAAAAAAAGTGCGTACTTAGCGTATGCTTTGATCTGTCGAAGCTCCACTAATTAAAATCGTTTAACGATAGCGTGCAATTAACTACATTTTCTAATTAAACGTACAAACTACCATTGACCAAACGCGGACGACTAATTACCAATAAAATTTTACTATAAATAAAATATACCGTTAAAATAAAATCATAATATACGCGTTTAAAAGAAAACGATCGCGTTTATATATATATATACGTGATTGTGTACGCTTGGTTATCAAATGAAAAATCCGTTCGCGAGAGGCTTTAGCTCTTCGTACCTTGGTAACTGATTCGCGTTTTTCGAATTTGGCGTGGCGACGACGGTGGCAGCGGCGGCGGAGGCGACTGTCGTGGTCGCGCACTTGTCGCCGGGACCCTCGCTGTACGGCGGCGGAGGACTGTCACCGGCTTCGGGTACGGTGGTGTCTTTTAACGAACAACTAAATAGGTCACGCGTGCATGCAACAAAACAACGAAATATGAAAATACGGACGGAAATCGCCAGACGGCGAGCCTTTCGTAACTGTACGCTATTCGTTCGTTTTGCGAAAATGGTACGAAATACGATTGTCCCGTCGGTGAATCCGGCGCACGAAAACGCACCTCTACGGAACACAACGTCTACGGGACGACTCTGGTGATACGCGTCGACCATTCGCTTACCTTTTGGCTTTTCGGGACGAATACGTCTTCCGTTTGGACGATAGCGGCGGTGACGTGGACGGCTTCAGAGAAGTCTTTACCGCCGTGTACGGTATTTCCCGCAACTGTTCCTCGGTCATCCCGTCCGTCTCCACCAATTTGAACTCCAAGTGCTTCTTCAGCTCTTCCGGCAAACGCGTCTTGCTTTCCGACGGCGACCGGGATCGCGACCTGTGCGATTCGTCATTTTGTCGGTTATGTATATTACGCACATAGCACGTTGGTCTAGTTCATTTTTTTTAAATCGTTTATTTGAAGGAAAATTTTTATTTTCGTTCGGATAGAAGCGAACATTTACCGAATTAGCGACGAAAACGATTCTTTAATAACGTTTAATGTTTAATAACAACACAGAGTTACTAATATCGACGTTCGTTTTACATAAATACGATTATTTTCAAACCGAAATCCGGAATATTTAGAAAAATAGATATAAACCAAAGGTATCGTCGACAATACGTTCGTCGATTTAACGGGCGAAATATCGAGAGCGTGCTGTCGACGGGAAAAAACCGCCGCGAATTAAGAGAATCGAAAAATCTGTCTACGACAAACGCTTTATACATAATCGTTTTCGTCAATTGTGTGTAATTCGTCGTACGCGTCCCGACCATTTTCGACGGTTTTAAAGAAATTGCCTCGGAAAAATCGAAAAACGGCCGAAATAAATCAGTACCGCGCGACCAATCGGATTCGCTAACCGGAACGCGCGTCGCGAATGTCGTCCGAGCAGTGGTTCGGAACGAAAACGTGTCGGCGGACGGAACGATCAAACGTTCGTTCGAAACCGAACGAAAATCGTTCACCGACCGAACGGTCGTCCGTTCAGCCTTTGGTGAACGTCCGAACGAGTGAATATCGCGTACGGATATAATAAACGCCGTAAAATAAACGCGTTCACACTCGCCTGTGTTTCCGGTGCTTTCGCCTCCGGTACGACGACGAATGATGTGATATCTCGCTCTCGGACTCCAGCCCGCTGTTCGCGTAGCCCGACCGCGGCCGCACCACCGACGCCTTCTGTATGACAGATCTGCCCTCGGCCTGCCTCCGTTGCACTTCGCGCCACTGTCCCTCGGACTCGACCAGCTGATATCTGTGCCGTCTGTGCTCGTGCCGTTCGTGATGCTCGTCGCCGGCCCCCGAACATTTCCGGCTCCTGTGCCGGTGTCTCCGGTGCGATTTGCCCGACCGGCCGGATTGTTCGCTATCGTTATCCGACGACCTCCGGTTACGGTGCCTGTGCCTGACAGGACGATTTGTTACCGTTTATTACTGTTTAAGTTTTTTTAGTAGCCATCGAACGTTTTTCATAAATATTTGCCCCGAAAATAAACTATACACACACACAAAAGGTACACCGGAAACCGAAATTCTTTTTTTCAAAGTTTTATCTTAGCCAAAACGTATAACGTTTATTGCGTACAGTTGGTATTGCCAAAAATCGCCCTACTCGTATTAAACTCGTGTGTGGCAGAAAGTAAACTGTACGTTATTATGGGCGCGAGTTTTCGGGTGGCGCGAAAAATATTTAGACGGACGTGAAAAGACGACGAAAAGACTCCCCGCATACGCATTACACGAAAACGTTGAAAAAATGGGAAATCTCGCGCGATCGTCCACGGAGATCAATCGACGGCGAGTTCAATTTGTTACCGCGCGTCGAATCAATTTCAACTTTCGGTAGTTGCGTGCCCAAAACGGTACCAACAAACGTCGCGTTCGATAATGGAAACGGTTTGAACGGCGTAAATGGCCGGGTGACGAGGAATTTCGGGTACGAGGCCAAAAGCGAAGAGTGACGGCACCAACACACCGCGTCCGGAAAACGCAATAACGAGCAAAGCGTTCGGTGTTTCCATAGCCAAGGAATTTTTCACGCGGAATTCGTGCCTCGAGATCGACTATTAGCATTTTCACCGTCAAGCCTTGGGAGCATCCAGGATAGCGGTGGTTTAGTGAAATATGGAACTTGTTCACGACGCCTTTGGTCACACATTTCGTTAACGGCGTTTCGAACATAAAATAAAAACGTTTCGGTAGTTCTGTAGGTCCGGCAGATTGTTTTCACCACGCATGGTGGCAATTCCGGACCACGTCCAAAAACGCCGTAACCGACCGCCCGAAAGCAATTCCGGTAGACGAGCTCCAGGACGGCTACAGACGGTGAAAGCACGACGGCGGGCAACTTCGAATGGGCTACAAACGTCGATCGGCGACGGTTTAACGAATTCGACAATCGACGAAAATAATCGTTTTTCCGACCTCGCCAATAACAGTTCGCGTAATCGATCAATAACAAGCGCTCGCGTACATATGCGACGATACGACGCGGATGAAAACGTGTTTTTCAGAGTGCTACGCGCGAACAATCCGTCGGAATCGCCGAAACGAGTATTTCGGTAAATAATCGTCGATGACCCGTTATCCGAAGCGGCCGTTAGATCGAATACAATCCCGGCGACTAAGACGCGTGCGGCCATTTTTACGGGACGGTATTATTCGACGGAATCGTTGGTCATAATATTAAAAGATTATCTATCGCGAAAACGTTACCGATTTCGGTAATGAAAATATCGCGCGGTTGGCTAATTAGTTGCGAATAATTCGTCGTACGCGCGCGTGTCAATTTCGACAATTTGTATACTCGAACAGTTGCTCGCGTATAATTTTCCGTTTTAGCGAATGAAATTACGTTCCGCTTGTTTTAGGAAAACGTTAATTTTTTCTGTCCGCGAAATTAAAATAAATTGACGAGAAAAAAACGTCATTCTATACCGAGGTTCGTTTTTAACGCTTATGGACACATCGTCATAACCGTTTCGTTTTCACAATTTTCGGTAAACTTTAACGCGTTTATTTACCGTAAGTTTGCACGTCGTTTAACTAACGCGTTATCGTTTATTTACGGATAAAACGGGTTTTCGCGTGTACGATACACGCGATCACACGACCGTACGCAACGGCGAAAGAATAAAACGTAATTATTAAAAGCGGACCTTCGTGAGCTAAAAGCTCGGTAGAAACGATAATTTGTCGCAAACGGACCGCGACGAAGTTGAAAATAGAACGAGTTGGAAAATTCGGGCGATATACCAAAAACTAAAAATTAACCAAAAACTCGAGAATTTCGTATATTTATTAGACGTCGCGGGCGTAGTAATTAAACGCGACGCGAGGCCGCGGTGGAAAAATGATTTTCGTAAAAAAAAAAGCGCGAAAAAAATAATAAGACGCGGGCGTTTTTTTTTTTTTTTTTTTTGTC
>JAIPRN010002912.1:0-25612 GCA_025469175.1 Geopemphigus sp. TES_GeoC_2020 | reverse complement strand
CGCGCGCGTAGTTCAAAAAAAAAAAAAAAATACCGGTTATTCTAGCGCGCGCTTGCGTGTGTGTGTGTGTGTGTGTTATATATATATACAGGCTGTCGAAAAAAAAGAGAATACTCGAGATAGTCGGCGTAAATACGCGCTTGTGCGTGTGCGTGTGTGTGTGTGTGTGTGTGTGTGTGTGTGTGTGTGTGTGTACGAGTATAATATATTTTTACTAGAAAATTATTATTACCCGGTCCGACGGGATCGCCTGTAAATAAGTCATTATACCGTATTAAGTCATTACTGTCGGCCTGCATGGGTTGTAATTACGATGCACACGTATACACACGAAGGGGGCCTCGGGACGAGAGCGAGCGTGCGCGGACGGATGGTGGTGTTGGGTTGATGGGTGGGTGGGGAGGGGTGGTGGTGGGGGAGAGAGAGAGAGAGTGGAAGAACGCGCGTGATCGAGGGGATGGTGGGGGAATATTTTTGTATTTAGTCTCGCGCGGCTCCGATGGCCACGGGGTAGAAGGTGGAGCTCTTTGTTGTGTATGCGTGCGTGTGTGTGTTTTTTCCCTTCGATGTAAGTGAAATATAATGATACGGTGCGCGCGACGCAACACGGCTCGTATATGGCCCGTGTAAATTGGCGCGGTTCTCCACCACGGTCAGCGGCCGCGCGGACCGGTAGGGGACACTTCGAAACTCCGACGGTTTCGGAACGCGCGGTCCGTTATTTACCGGCCGGTAGACGTTCCGACTCCCGCAACGAAATCCGTCCGCCGTAAATACCGCCGAATCGAACGTGTTCAGAAGGCGTACGGGGGGCGCGCGATCGTCGGATACCCGGAGAACTATTCGTAAAACATTTGGGCGTATCGAACCAGCGGCGTCAGTTCGGATACCGGCTAAACGATAGCGAATTGCGTCGGAGTTAGTACGCGTACGTCCGTTTGACCCAGAGCGCGTTTTGCCCGACGTACCCGGACTCCCCCCCCCCGTTCAACATATTTGTCTACTACGATCGGTGAACGCTACTAGACCGACCACTCGGCACGTCGTGTTTATTATCGTTCGATTTCGGCGTTTCGACGCGATACGCCGACGATCATTGACCGGGGCCGAACGCGGCCATGTACCGTCGAGAAACCGTCGCCTATTTCCACGTACGTTCGAAAAAAACTTGAAAAACAACGCGTCCGTTCAAATTCGTGGACGTTTACAAATACTTGTAAAGGACGATGTAAGCGGCGCCGTCCCAGGGGACTGTCCTGATTCCGTTCCGCTCGCGTGTTAGTAGCTTAAGCTATCTAAAAGGCAAATGTAAACGGCTGTCCCGTCACCGGGCGCCGCCATTAGTGTGTGTAGTTCTCTTAGAAGCGTTAGTTTTTTAGAATTTTCGTAAATTAGATTCGACGTACTCGAGGGGAAGGTAAAACAACGCGTGGGAATAGCTCACGTTTTTCATTAAAGGAGAACGATCGTTTTTGTGAAACCATTTTCGTATACATTGCTTTTTCGTATTTCTCAATAAACGATGGCGACTCGCCGGTCCGAGCACTGCCCTACCACAGACATACGCCGGTGAGGGTGTTTGCCGACGAAACTAGCGTGGGAAAACGCCCGCTACTCGGGGCGCGTACGTAAATTGCGCGACCCGATAATCGCGATCGGTTGGCGAAGGTGGTGGTCGCGAGTAATTTTGTTTGTCGACGACGAACCGCGAGGCCGTGGTCCGTTTCAGACGCGCGCGAAACGCAATATCAAAGCGCGTTCGTTTAGTGTCCGTGACGAGCGCGGGCTACGCGAACGAAAGTATCCCGTATTCTGTTATTGCGGGCACGCGACGTTACCGTTGTTATGTATCGATAGATCGATCGATGGTGGATGTGTTGTTCATTAAACGCGTCGCGTGAATCCGTAATACGTATTGTATACGCGCGCGGTGCGTACACGAGAGAGAGAGAGAGTCTGTTGAATTAATTATAAGGTCGTTCGATCGGCCGTTAAGAGGGATTAAATGAGCTGTAAAATTAACCCGGACAAATTTTATTATATACGAAACGCGGAACAAACGTAATTAAACTTGTTCAAGACGGAACCCGCCACCGGTCGCTCCAATTTATATTACCTCTTTACAACGTTGTTTAATCCTCCCCCTATTTTTTTCTCCCGTCTCCGTTATTCGGCGGCCGAACTTCTTTTTTTCCAATTAAACAGTCCACCGAGCACTCGATATTCCGTCTACGACGTACACGACCGCGTCTCGTATACACAAACGTATTATGCCGGGCGCCGATATTTATCCGTCGGTTCGCCGCCCACCGCCGTGTATTCCGCAATGTACGGACGGCGAGCGAAACAGAGGGGCTACGAACATTTAGAACGAAAAATAACGCGCACGTAGGACAGAGTGTTTTTCGCTCCTACGCGTTATATATACACACAATAAAGCCCTCGCCATAACCGTATTCGTTATTTCAGTCGCCGACCGTCGTCGGGTAACGTAGAATTATTTTTGAACCAACCACCGCGACCGTTGACGAATTTTTAGTTTAATATTTGCGCGTTTTCGTTTTCGCCTCAGTAATTAATCGCGCGTTCGTACATACATATATACGTATTACGCGCTAATATGTTCCGACGTGCACCGCGTTACGAATTCACCGTCAATAAGCTTACGTAAACGCGTCGTCCCGAATGAAAGTTCGCGCGCGCCCAGAATACGTTCGTAATTATTCGGCGGTTTTTCTCGGTAATCCGGAACCATAAACGTGGTAAAAATATCCGTAATCATTATTATTCTCGCGTCGGTTCGACGCGCTCGTCGCGGTCTCAACGCATCTTGTGTTTCACCTCGTCCGTTTGAACGAAACGCAAAACGCGATACGCGCCAACAAATTTATAAACGGTAAAGCGACTCGAGAAGCCTACGGTAGAGTTGACGTAATCAATTGCCGAATGTACGTAACCGTTTCGGGCCTTTTCGTTCGTTCGTTTTGCTCGTACGATACGTACGATTTATTTGCGGAACACGCGAGCCGAGAAATATCGACGACGACCAGACGAATTCCGAATATAAATTAGAAACGTCGGCGAACGGACGTATTTCTCAAAATTACAAATCGTCGGTAAAAGTTACTAAATAGGAAACATACACGCGCAAGTTGCACGTTGTTTATTGGTCGTCGGTAGTAATTTATATTCTCGACTACGAATATTCGGTATAATTTTTTTTTTCGAGTAATTATTTCTCGTTTTATATTACGATATACGTGTACGTTTAATGTTATTAGGAAGGCACGCGAACGGCTTAATAAACTTTGAAATAAGAAACTTCGGCATCGTGCTTAGCCTCGGATACGCGCATTTTCGAAACTCCGACACCTTTTTTTTACCGAACTTTCGAATTTGTATGCACGACCTAATAGACGGGGCGAGTCTACAGCCCCGCGTTATATTAATTATAAAAGGCGAGAAATACGATTAAACTATACGACGTGTATAGTTTCCCGGGACCCGATAGTTGTACATACTTGTATATACACGCGCACGTACACACACACACGAGGTCTGTCCCAAAAGTATCTGGCCCGTTTTTTTTATTGATTACGAACGTGTCGTGCACCAGCGTATTGCGCCAAGTGGTCGGACGATTAGCGAAGAATTTTACGTTAAAGTTCTGAAAAGATTGCGTGACGCAGTGCGAAGAAAACGACGGCATTTTTGCCGGGCGAACGGTGACCGGCTTCTTCGCTTTCGTCGAACATCGGGCCAACAGTTTTTGGCACAACACAAAATCACTCAATTTCGTCAGCCACCCGTACAATACTGACGTAGTTCCCTGTGACATTTGGCTGTTCCCAAAAGTGAATATTCCACTCGAAGGGCGTCGATTTGACGACACCGAGACAATTAAAAAAACAAACGCGAAGGCTATTTCCGAAAACACCGACTTCCGGAACTGCTTCGGGACGTGGGAACGTGTTGTTCGGTCGAATGGAGATTACTTTGAAGGATTCGAAAGTACAAAAGCGTCGTACAGTTGACGAAATTACGCCCAAAGTATCCGAAATTGACCGAGGCGTGTAAATACTTTTCCTCTATCCGCGCGTATTCTATAGTTGTCGATAACCGCTATACGTTCGGCGTTTAAACTGTCGGTGTATATAAATTTCTAAACTCTCACGAAACAACGCGATATTACCGTTCGTTGGTAATTATATATAGTCGCCGTCGGTTTTCGGTAACGTTCGTTTTTAAAGGTGTTGGGTTAAGGGATAGGGGGGAATCAAAAAAAAAAAAAAAAACCAAATACGCGATATATTCCCGAAAAAATCGGGAAAAACCAACTACAGAAGAAACGGCGCCCTTCACTCACCGCCGGTCGACAATTCGAACCCGACCGAACCCGGCCGGATGAATCGGTGAACGAATCGCGCGCGCGCCTTTCGGACCGGTTTACGGGGTTTGTCCGGGACAAAACGTCCGTAAAAAAAAAAACGAAAACCGAACGGACCGAATTGTCGAGAGACCGACGTATTTCAACGTCAACAGAGGGGGGGCAATACGTGTACGCCGATAGGTACGTGCGCGCGTAGAAAAATTCGTCGGATACGCGCCGTTCGATATAAAAATATAGTGAACGTATTTACTCGACCCGCGGCACGGCGCGCTAGCTAGATTGAACCGAGATAATATCAGATACAATATCCAACACCTTTTGGGTACACATACATAGCGTACATTACGTGCGTATATATATATATATGCACGCGCGTATAGACAGAGGGCATTTCAAGCCAAAGCCTTAAGTCGGGGAACCGCCTTAACGAGCTGTTAGCATGCTACCAATAAAATTAACTCGGCAAAAAACACACAAACACGCGACCCTAATTTTAAACAATTTTATTATTTTCTCTCCTTCGTTTTTTTTTTTTCGGTTTAGGAAACTAGTATACACGACACCGTATAACCTACACACACACACACACACGCGCGCCCTTTGTCTCTTCGCTCCCGTGCACGCCGCGCCTCCGGCGTCGTTATTACGCGGCCGGGCTAATTATTATTTACGAAATTCCGCGGTTATTATTTAAAATAGGTTTTTTTTTACTCGCCGCGCGATAACGATTTATTAGTATTGCGTCCGTCGAATTACGTAACCATCGGCCATTTGGATAGACGTTTATATCCGTTTACGGCGTTCGCTAATTTGAAATCGGCCGGCGAATGAACCGTTTCCACGCGTACAGTGGCCGAGCGACGTTCCGTTCCTATTGTCGTTCGCCGTCCGCGGTCATTTTTCGTCCGAACACGGGCGTCGACCCGCGATTTTCGGTACGCGCCGTGTATTTCGACGACAAATTTAATTAACCGAACGCTCGAAAACTTTAATCCGATTGAAAAGGTTTTTTTCCATCGGTACTTTTATCGCGTATATTTATCGACGTATATAATCCGCCCATATACCGTCTTGTATACCTATTTAAGTATAGACTAATTTCGATCGTTCTTTAATACTTCGATAAAAACGTAATCGGATTAACGGAGAAATAACGACCGCGTACTACGGACGATAATAACGCGTATACTTTTATTCTACGCCAGTACGCGTCCGGCGTGTGCCCGAGCCAAAAACGAATTATACGACTATTTTATGTATATATAAAATCGGCGCGGGCAATGACGACGAACGATTGAAACGACGGAAATCGCGCGACGATTATTCGGAGAGATCCGTACGCGAACGCGTAGTTTACGTTCGACGGCCCGACTTCATCGATGGGCCGAACCTGTGTGTCCGAGCGAAAAAGTGGCGCGTACGCGCCCGAGAACGCCGCCGGTTGGCCCGGCCGAAACGATCCCCGGCAATGAAGGAATACGGCGGTGGTCCGAAATTGAAAAACCCGGCCCGATAGTTTTGAACGTTACCGGGAAGGCGCACGCGGACGAATTAATAAAACGTTTAAAATCAGTTTGGCTACGTTTCGTTTCGCGTTTTTGCGCGCTCTCGCCGTAATAACTACGTTAATTCAATTATTCGCGCCGCCTGTAATAATAATATATACCGGTAATTTGCCGTAGCCGAGGGAAATCGGGTACCGCGGAACGTTCGACGATTGCGTCGCGTACAATATTACACGCCATTATTGTTATCTAATAACAACGCGCGCGCTTATTACCGAACGTAAACGCGCGGAAGAAACGTTTCTCGTGCCGCGACGAACGTAGAGGCCGCGCCATTCACGGCCTAAAAGTTTACACCCTGATATTATAGGGTTTAACACATAACGCGTAGTAATAAGCGAGCGCGACGTAATATACGAAATTACGATCGATAATGGATATTACGGCGTACGCGGATGGGAACGAATTACGTACGTAAATATTCGTGGACGAGTTTGAAAATTACATTTCCCGGAGGGGAGGCGCCGTCCGCTTACGAAACAACAATAATAATACGTACGGTCGTCGGTTGTGAAGCCCGCCGTTTTCGTAGTTCGCTTAATTTTAAAACAATCATCACCCCCCCCCACCCACAAATAAATACGACACATTTATTATATACGCGCCAATCGATCGAAGATAAAACGTACGCGACGAAAGATAAATCTCGCTTATCCGCTGGCTGTATGATTAACGCGGTACGAAAAACGGCGTACTCGCGCGTCGACTTAATACGCGCGCGTTCACTAGATTTTTATTTATCCAACTATTCCGTCCGGGGAGAAATTGGCGCGATACAATATAACGTACAGTTCTAATGGCCCTAATTATTTGAACAACGAACCTAATTGCGGCCCGATTTCTTACGAAACGCGTGTTTCAAAAACGATACAAAGGAAACCGTTTTAAACGTGTATATATATATATATAGAACACCTACTACGGTATAATAGCTATTCGTTAAAAGAAACGATAATTTCGGTCGTAATTCCCGCACTGTACGACGTTTATATAAACGTTATTGTAAAAATATAATTTCACGCGCGTTTCGTCGCGCGTAGTTGGGATTTTGGAGCGAAATAAACGGCCGAAAAAAAAACAACGATTAAAATTTCAAAACACGATAAAACGACGGAAAAAAGGCGAACAACGAAACGCAAAAGCGTATAATAACGAAATCGTCAATTTACTTCGAGCGTAAACGTAATTCCCCTATCGCGTTAATATTAAAAATACGCGAAATGAAATATCGTTTGGAAAAAAACCCGACCGCCGTAATAAAACGTGAAATCGTGTAAGTTATTATAATTGGCCGTCACTACCCGTTACGGCGATAAATACGCGTAATTATTATTGCCTATAATCGGTCTTCAGCGCCTCGTAAATCCGACGTACGCGCGCGTTGCCTTTCGTCACTATAAACGCGCCTTTACGCCGTCGCCGCGTACGATATTCCGAAAATATACGCTCGATAATTTTCTAACGCCGAATACGTAATCGGAAAGCGACGCGGGTGGGAAAGCGTTTTACCTCGCATTTTTATAAATTTAAATGGGCCAGGGAAATTTCGTAACTTTTTAACGCCCTGTGTGTGTGTGTGTGTGTATTACGGGGTCGTGGTTCCGGACAAACTTTCATCCCGTCCTATAAATAAAAAATAAACGGGACACGCGTGATATGTATAGTCCCTCGCGCCACGTATAACTGATTAATCGGCGTCGGCACCGTACTGGCCCGTCTTTAATTTTAGCGCGTCGTAATCACTTACCACGATAAATATTTATTACTTCCACGTTCTACAGCCGTGGATAAAACTATCTCCGCGGCTCGGATAAACGAGTGTGTGTGTGTGTGTAATAATAATCGTAGGAGAAAATCGAATAATAAAAATAATAACGAAAAAAAATTATACGGGTTTTTTTTTTTTATTATAAATCCATTATCGAGATTAAAAACTCACGATCGCCAGACGTTGTATAAAAAAAATATATATATATTATTTTTAATCGGCGCTTTTATTATCGCTCTAACAAGGTAAAAACCACCTAGCACCTACCATATAGTTATCTCGCGCACGGTGAACGTCATCTTCGTCCGGGCCCGGGCGTGCATGTATTACGCGTACCGCCGGTGTGAATTGTTCGAGAAAAAAATGCGGCGGCGTGTGCATACGTCGTTACGTTTTCCGGTACACATTTGTCGGGAACTTTAAACGCGCGATTTCGGAAAATACGCGCGCCGCGTTCATTTCGATTTACCGAAGCGCCGTGCATATAATCGTATAATACGTATACACACGTATACGGGTACCACACAAATCGACTAGACGTGACGTGCTATCACATATTGTTAATCAGATATATTTAATTAGATTAATATTAGCCCGAGATTCGCGTTCGATCGTTTCTTGTAGTTAAATTAAACGATAACAATTGAATACGGTATATGAACGTGTCGCTAGTCGGTTTTATAGCCGACTGATTTCTAGAAGTGTCTAGAGCGCCGTCGGTTATTTAAAAAACACCGACTAAAACGGAAAACCGATACATTTTTCGCGGTCCGTGCTTAATTTAGGTACACGCCTAAGTTATTCTCGTAGACGGCTATTTACGTTTTAATTATTATCGACGTATTATTATTGTTCAACGACGCATTCAGGAGCGCAACGAAACGAACGAAAAATTAATAAAAAATTAATATACTTGTAAACGTGTATACGTGTGTGTATGTGTGTATGTGTATGTGTGTTTGTATATGTGTGTGTATGTGTGTATGTATATGTGTGTGTGTATGTATGTATGTATATATATATATATGTGTATGTGTGTACGTATATATATGTGTATGTGTGTATGTATATATATGTGTATGTGTGTATGTATATAATGTGTGTATGTGTGTATTATATACACGGTAGAAACTCATTTAAATAAAATAATAAATGAACGAGTGTCATTAATTTTATCGTGTTGTGTACCTACAGCGCGAGCGTGCGCACCGTATGTGTGTGTGTATGCAAACCATCAGATATGTACCGTTGTCGTGGTTTAGATTTGAAAATAAAAAACGTAATAATTTTTTTTATGTCCGTGGGTTTCGAAACAATCGCGCCTACGCGTTTTTTTTTTTTTTTGGCGGCGGCGACCGATTCGCTTTTGTATTTTCGTATTATACGAACACTGGCGAGGAAATTAAGTCATTCGCTTATACATACTACGTGTGTGTGTGTGTGTGTGTGTGTATATTGGTACGTGCGCGGTGTGTACGCGGGTATTGTAATCGGAATGTGTTTTACACTGACTAACGGTCGTAAATCAAGCGGCTTGTTAACAACGGGGGGAAGAAATAACGATTCGGAAGGCCCCGAACGATTATATTGTACACATATAAATATACGCACGCGCACGCCAGCGCGTGCACACTTACAAATGAAAAAGTCGCCGCGCGCAGATGACATGTGAAAGACCGCCAGGTATGCGCGGACGAACATTTACATAGATATAGTACCGTAATATACACACGAAAATTTCGTATCGAAATATATCATTGTATTATTTATTAGTTTTACGATTAGACGTATCTACTTTTTTAAATTTCTTTTTATCTTAATATTCGAAACGACGTTTTAGTACGTTTATATGTATATATATGTACACACGCCTCTCTCGCTGTCTAGTGACGGATTCCAGACAATTATATTATTTATATACGTTTAGACGACGGCTTTTCGCGCGCGCGCGTAGAGATTTATGTATACGTTTTAACGCCTTAAAGTCGATTGTAAAATTAACGAAAACGAAAACAAAATAGAAGATTTATTGCCGCGCTAATATTTTCGTTAATAAAAGTCGGACCACTTAAAATTACTTACCGTTGTTCGATTACGCGTCAAACGTGAAACGTGTACGACGCCTATAGGCCCGTAACTGTACGTTAATAAGAACGCTATTTCCCGACTACCGTCGTACGCGTTGTGTATATATATATATATACACACACGTTTCGTAAAGTTCAAATATTGTTGGCGACTCTGGTTGAAAATGTCAGGTTTTACATACGCGGAGTCCAACTTTTCAGATTATATCGTATACGACTCTTAAGCGGCTAATTACGCCGCGTGTCGAGAATCGTTATTAACGCGCACACGAATAAGAAGAACCTATTCGATAATATTGTACGACAAAATGTACGATAAATAGTTGCCCGCTTGCCGATCGTTTCGGTTGTGTCGGCAAACCGCTGACGGAACGTTCCGCGATTTATCGTTGTACGTAAAAACGATAGTTCCATAATCGATATTGATCCCGCTTAATTTCGTCGTTCAATCGCCGCCTATTCCTCGATGCACGCCAACAAATACGTCAGTTGTACGCTAAAAAGCAAACTAAACGCGAAATCCCTAGCCTCGGTGCCGCGAAAACGTAACGGAGAATATACCGTGTAAAAAACATCCCGGAAATTGCGCGACCCGCGTGTTACGCGATAACATCGTTGTCCGATTTTCCGGAAGGAAAATTCGTAGGGACCGCGAAAACATTTGTTGCCCAGCGGATAAGCGAGCGCTTGGTCGTATGGGCGCGCAGTCTGTTATATCGATTGCGGAGCGTTTAAAAACAAAAAAAAAAACATCGACGATTACCCGTAGTCGGTTTTTTATTTCGTATCGAACTTTTACGCGAAGAAATAACGATATTTCTTTTACTATTATTACGCGTTCCTGTATTTATGAACCCATCAAAACGACTATTAAAACTGTTCGGAAATAAGGGTGAAACATGTAAGGGTTAATTAAAACCCGTGGACTACGATTTAAGCGCACGCACGAACGCGATATTTTTTATTAAATATTTCTACGGTTCGGCAATGAAACAGTAAAAAAAAAAAAAACACACGAAACGTATTATAAGGTTCACCGTAGATTACACGGAACGTCGTATTTCCCCGGTAATATTATAACGTAGCGTTAAGGGTAGGGATGTAAAACAAAAATCAGTTAAAATATTAATTAGCCTAATAAAAAACGAAAAACTTAAAGTATGTAATAGGCGTTGAATTTATGACTTTTCAAGTCCGACTACGCGCGTTCTAGCGGCGTACGTATTTTATTTTCGCTACACGTTGAAGTACACGTGGTGTACACCGACATACGCGTACGCGCAAAGTTCACGGAATGTATATATATATAAATAATCTGGTCGTTAGCGAAAAAAAAAAACGTGATAATTCAACGGGAACGGTAAAAGGCGGGGAAATTTTTTTTTAAACGACTCCTCGATAATATAATAAACGTTCCGACAATAACAATATTATTTTTTTTCACCGCGTGGCCGTTAGCTGGTGGTGGTTGTATTGGACGCCGCCCCGTACGTTTCCGCGTTTTTCGACACCCGATTTGTTGTTACAACGCGCCGTAGACGTAATTACAATATTTCAAATTAAACGTCTGCACACACACACACACACACACACACACACACACGATCTAATCCATTATGCAAAATGAAACAACGTGTCGTAAATCAACACGGCTCTTCGTTATAATCGAATGGAAGACGACGGCGCGCGTCCGGGCCCCGTGCCCGGGTAATTTCGTGCGGCGTGATCTAATATCGTACACTTGTACCGCAACAAACTCGACGACGTCGATAATATTATACGTATCGTATAATTATAATAGACGGCAATCCACACACGTATAAAACGATACCGTACCGCCGTAATATGTGTAGACCGCGTGCGCGTAAAATACGGTCGTTTAAAGTGCCGGTGTTCGTGCCTTTTCGGTAATTTACTATATTGTAGCGCGTCGTGCGATTCGGAATCCTCGTTTGTGTGTGTGTGTGTGTGTGTACGTACGTATGCGTGTACGCAAATTGTACAACGACGAGAGAATCTAGCTAAGCGTTTCGATTTTTTTCCGCGGCGTTCGAACGTACGAATTCGATGGCAATTTCGATACCGCGGTTATCACAGCAAATGGGAAGTTAACCGCGAAACGTTACGTATTTCGGAAATCCGACGACGCGAATAAATCGTACGTTTCACGCGAAAACGGGCCAATCTCATATTCGTGTACGCGAATCGAAAAAAAGCGGAAAATCAGGAAACGGCGGTTCGTTATATTCGCTATGCGACGGGCGGTGCGCGCGTATAAACGGTACACACCTATCGTTTGTGTGGAGAGCGAATTTTCGAAAATCGTCCCGAGGATTTCGGGGACGAAAAAGCGGGGTGTGGAGATTAAAAGTTCGGCGGGAATTTGGCGAGAAAGGACCGTTTATTCCGCGTTTTACCTAACCGAAACGCGATACGTCTGGCGTGGTCCAGTTCGACGATTTTCGTAACGCGATGATTCGGGCGCGCGTGCGCTACGTATACGTTAATATCGGATATATACGGACGCGGACGCGTAACACACAACTCGTCGAATAACGTCAATAACTAATAAGGACGAAACCGGTAATAAGTATCCGGGTGTATAATGTCGGCGTTTTTTCGTTTTTCGAGAATCACACTCGTGCGGATCAAACCGAAAGATAAACACCGATCCGGGCACGAACCAATCGTTTCTCACAGCTCGCGGCGGCATTCTAAATACCGTGCGCGCGTAATACTTATCGACGCTCCGCCGCCGCGTTCCCGCCCGTGTCGTACCCGTGTGCCGTATAATAATTAACGGTCGTTACGTTATATTATCTATTTCGGTTTATTTAATAATAACGTACTCTTTAGCGCTGCTGCCGCCGTCGCCGATCCGCGGCGTGTTTTCGGCCCGTCCGGTTCGGCGCGTTTTTTATACGCCAGTTGGATAATCAATTATCCCGAGTTTTACGGGCCGTCGTCGGGTCGCCGTACCTAAATATCTACTCGGAGCGTTCGCGGACGAAAAATAAAACCGAAAAAAACGGTTTTTTTTTTGCCACGGAAAATTTCGAAGTTTTCAACCGCGTGGTTTACCTCCCTAAATAAACGGGTCCAACAATTACGTATACTATTACCGCTACTCGTATACATACGTAGCGAAGAAACGATACGGTAAATTCGTTTTTGCAAAATAAAACGACGGACGTTCGACGCGAAAACTTACGCTCACGTATTAAACAGTATTGGTGTACACGTGTTGAAGTATATCGCGTCCACTCGTTTATAGGGCGCAAATTCCTGTACGAAAATATAAATAACGTTTAAACAATTAATAAATCCAAGTTAAATTGAAAACGACCAAAACTATTACGTACGCGTTGCTTCGGGTTCGATGAGAGTTTTAAAATCGGCCATATCAAGCGTATAATAATAATAACAGCGATACGGATGAAACGTACCTGTAAAATAAATTCGAATAGACGGCGTTCGTTTTTATTACGGCGAGTCGCTCCGTTAATAAACTTCGTGAGAAGTTATCGATTAAAATAATATTACCGAGTGATTAGCCGCTATTAGGGTCACATTTTCACCGTCGATTATGTAAGAACCCGAGAAAAACATTTTTTATCCCTACGTTATAAATTATATTTCACGTCTACGAATAAATGTGATACCGATAACGATTAAAAGAAATTATAAATATAATATAGGCGACGTTTTTCATTTATCGTCTGATCGAATCCACGTTTCCTGTGGGTGGCATTAACCAAAATCGTATTACTTTGTGATACTTGTAACGCAATAACGATTATAATTACGAATAATAGGAAAGCGTTAGGTTCGTTACTAAACGGTTCAAATTAGCGTGTCTGTACTGTAATCGGGTAAACGACTACGGGATATACTGAAAATCGCGTACGAGAATGTTAAAAAACTCTTACGTAATTAGATTTTTTCCTAAACGAACGCAGTAGTATACAGAACGCGAACGTCTAAAACAAGAATAATGTTTGTATGAAAAGGGGAAAACGATATACACGTTTCGTAGGATAATACTGATACGGCGTTTTCCCAAACTAATATTACTCGCCGCGGGCAAGAAAATATTTAAATCAATTATGTTCGTACGTTTTATCGCGAGGTCGTAACTACCCGAGTCGACGTTTTATTAAAATTAATTATTTATAGGCACTAATACGCGATTACGCTAATTAATGTATATTATTGTACTAATTAAATCTGCTTGGCGTAAAAAAAATTGCGTATTTAATCTAAATTCGAACGCTATGTATTATACATATTTGAAAACATGCACTTTAAACGCGTTTGTTACGCGTTTAAGTGTACCTGTTTTACATAATTGATATACCGGCCGGTGTTATAGGCTTTTTATTTAGAACGTGCCACGACTCTGTTCCGATATTTATATTATTACATATTATAATTATTATTTAGACATCCTTGCCGGTCCGTTACAAATATTACGAGTGTTTCATTGTTTGTACGGGAAGGAAGTGAAAGAAAATAGACAATTAAAATAAGCACAAATTAAACAACCTATTACTTAATTATTAATTTGCTCTGGAATATATTATATTAGATCCGGTATATACACGTTGTATAATATTAAATTTGTTTTTAGAGGAGCGTACGTATAATGCGCTTAGTTAATTAAAGGGTTAGCAAATATTTCGAAATTACTTAAATGAAACGTATTTTTTATTTAACGTTAACAAATTAATGAAAAATAATAATATTAAATAATTTAATCGAAATCACTCATATCTCGACACGCACACACACACACACGCACATATATTTAATTTATTCGTGAAAATCACAGACCTTTAGGATATACAGAGTGTATAATCTGTCGAGTATTTAATTACATTTCAGTATCAGGCTCGGCTTTCGATAATAAAACTATATATATATATAGATATAGATATAATTAACTATAAACATAAGCGACACGTAATATATATTGCGTGATTTAATAAAAAAATATTAACGTACTTAAACGAGTACAACGCGTATATTCGTATTTTACGCGTATTATATAATGCTCCGAGCATACAACACGTGCATATATAACGTATCATTTTTATTATCTTATAACGGCTTAATTCTGTTCGTTGACACGTCTGGTAAGACAATAAAATATGTTAAAACGACCCGTGTTACGTTACGACGAACTTTGACGAACTTCTGAATATGTATTAGGTTATAAAACGCGACATCAAAGGGAACACGTTGTTTAAACAGCCTTTAGATTAATATAATTAAAATTACAATAGACGCGTATGTAGTGTACACTTGACTTCGATAGAATTAATAATTGCCTTTACGACAAACAACGTATAAAGTAAAAAAATAATTATTTTTAAGAAGAAAAATGTGGGAACGTCGAACTTTATGTATAGATATAGACATTTTAATTATAAGAACAACATTAAATTAGGGTAGAACACTTTTGGTTTAAATAATAAGTCGTTTGAATAGAATATATGTTATTATTAAATATGAAATGTAATATTTAATAATATTTTCGATGGATATATAGTTAGATATTAATATCCGTTATATTATTATAATATATATATATATATATATAATAGAGATATCTTATAGATAAATTTTGTAAAAAGGCTACGCCAAGGAAATTAATCACGTCATATTTTAACGTAGGTTAACAATTGTAATTGTTTCGAGTTAGAAAGGAGTGTTGACAACACGAAAGTATAAAAAATATCGTGAAATACATTAAAGCTCGGAGTACGTTGCGTGTGGTATTTTGCACGTACACACTAACGCGTCTAATTTTATAAATATACGTGTTAAACTTTTATACGAAATTCCCTAATATTTGGTAATTATTTTAAAGTGATTATTGACGATCGTGATTCGATAGCATAACGCGCGTAATCTAAACGCGTCGTATTCAAACGAGTAACGCGTAATCGTAAAAGAGTTATATTTTAAAAAGTCGATACGATAATAGAAAAACGGGTAACGGCTTGTTTTTTAAATTAAACGCTTTTTCGCGCGCTCCTCGTATATACGCGTAAGTACGCCATATCGGTAAGTCATAGCGGGCGAATATTATTCGTGTGAACTGACGAGAAACTAATATCCGCACGGTCGTTCGACTACAATATATAATAATAAAAAAAAAAAATTTATATATATATAGCATAACGTCGTGGCGCATGTAGCCGGATTGCTTTAAGATTTCACGGCTCGACTACAGCGACAGTCTATCGATCCCGTTAAGTATCAAATTATTTTCCACGAAAGTAATATAAACGAAACGTAATGGCGGTACGTCTATACAATAGGGAGTGTCTGCTAATATTATATTGGCTCGAGACGATAGATTTCGGCGCGCGCGAGTGCAATAATAATAATCTATTGATTTAAATTTAAGTTAAGCCGGTATACCTACACCTATACGCGTTCGTGAGTACTAGTTTTTATTACAATGAAGAAAAAAAACATCTGTGTGTATATGAATATACCACGCACACGAGTCGTTGTCGATTGACGAAGACGCGTAGAGCGTATATATATATAAATATTTATGCGGCTACACGAGATAAAGAGAGAAAATATTAATAAGATCCGGAGGGAATATATTTTAATAACACGTTCCAGACTGCGGTCGACCACTGCACGTCTAATATACATACATACATACATATATATGTATATAAGACATAATCGTAAAATATCAATTTAAAATAATTACCCTGAACGCGTTTAACAAAATAACTATTTGGATTAAAAAAAAAAACAACAAAATTGAAGTCACGGGGACGGGCCGACCGAATTTGCATATTAATTTGCTTACGAGTCCGGTACACCGCCGTCACCCTACGTATACACAAACTAGTCGCCGGCTACTGCACCGGTGGATAGGCCCGCGTATTAGCCACGACGATTTAAACGAGCGGTTTAACGTTCCACTTGTGCCGAGCCAAACGTGACGTCCAAGCCTAAGTACAATGCATACCGTCCGGGGGGGGCCCCGCGTGCCGATCACTCGTCTTGACGGTCGACCGAGTGGACGTACCGATTCCGTCGTTTATTATTGATTTATTCGCGAAAATTATGAAATCGTTTACAATATTATAGGGCGAATCGCCGCGAATGCAACCGCCGTGTGACGCTTAGGTTTACCGCGATTAATATATCTCGAACACCTTAGTCATTCGTCGTGGCGCCCGTATTAATATTCGCCCAAAAAATTTTTAACTATCGTCATCGTAATCTGCGTACCAGCTATAACCAAATTTTTCTGATCAAAAGGGGGGAACTGCTTATACGAGTAGTTTTTTCAAAATTCCTTTAACTAAAATGTAAAAGGATCCAACATTTTTCTCAAAATCCGCGAGATTAAGGAAACGTATAATATTCGCGATATTCCCTTATAGGTATAATAGAATGTCCCCTTCTTCTGTTTCGAATTATCCTTATATATATACTGGCTAGTTGTACAACTGTATATATATATATAAATGCAAAATCGTACGACCTTAAAAAAAACGTTTTGAAAAAAAAATTAGACATAATAAATACGTTAGGTACTCACTTATACGCAATAGACTTCAAATGATTAACGTAAAAGCCGTAAAACATCCATTGATTGAAGTTAATATAATGATTTCATAAAACACATTACTGAAACGATTAAAAATTATAAACGTAGTAACATAATTTATATTATTACGCGGATAATTCGTAGTATACACCGCTTAAGTTATCCTAACTTCGGAATGTATTTACGCTACTGATCAGTATATATATAACGATAATTATAAGTACCGACTTGCTCATATATACAATAATTACTATATTTTAAAATGTAAATAATTTATGTTGTACGTAATATAATCATGAACAAATAAATATATAAACACTACGTTTACCAAATTAATAGTTTTTGCCGCGTCATAAGAAACTACAATATATAAATAAACACATTTAAGATCTTGTAGTAATTAATTATTTCTTATAGTACGAATTTTAAAACATTATTTTAAGTACAAGTCTCTTTCTATATATATATACATCGCAATAATTGCAAATAATTATAGCCAAGTCTAATATTAACCTCGCGAAATTTATTATACACGAGAAAATGAATATACATATTGTATAACACCTAATCGAAAATGTGTGAAAAATATTACCTTGTGATCGGTAATACTTAATGTTTATTATTAATTTTTTTTTGATAAAAATAATAATTTATAACTACTTTATTATATTACGGATAATCGATATTTATTTTCAGATTATTTCTATTATAATTGATAAATATACATATATTTGATTAATATTCGATAAATTCGTTTCAAGTACGTTTCTTTTCCATCCAAAAGTTTATTTAGAGTTCCAATTTTCTTTTCTAATCGATCGCTCGTTTTTCATTTTAATTTCATTTTTAAATACGGGTATATAATTTATATAGGAACATTAAAAAAATTTAATTCGTATATATATTTATCGAAGTTTTTGCCAATTTAAAAAATTATTTCGTATTATGACACGCCAAATAAACTAAATGTTTTTGAAATTGAAAATCAATTCTATAACTATAAAAAACACTTCCGTTTACTTTTGCTACGTTTTCGAAGGTGTCGAATGAAGAACGCGCCATTAATCAATTTAAACGAAACATTGTTTATAACTGCCGATATATGTAGGCGCGTTATTATACTAACATTAGGTTTTGAAAATAACGCGAAGTGTGCGGAACACCGTCTTAGTATTATAACAAAACTAACAAGACGGATTTATCTTGTAGATAAGCCGTCAAACGAGGCGTAATACGTAGTGATTGTTTTATGATAAATCAACCGCGTGCGTATTACCTGCGGGTTATCACGGGTCCAGAGGGTTGAGTGGAGGAGATCGAGGGTTGGTCCGGTCGAGGCATAAATCAAGTCCGAACAAATTACGCGTGTCCATGCGATTATTCACGTAGGTATACATGCACACACACACACACACACACACTCACACGTATATCCCGAATTCTCAGCGGGCAACGTGTCAGACGTTTCCAGAAATTAATTGCATCGACTGGGCTATTATAATAATGCGCTTGATATATATTTCCTGTATGTAATATACATTTTCCAAAATAAAGTACCGATTAGCCACGTTGTCACACCTATTGGCAAATCCGAATAAAAGATATATTCGTATACATTATGTGCTTCTTTTCAATAAAAAAACAGGCATTACACATCATATATAAGACTTACATATCTTGTATACATCGTAGGCATGACCATATTACGGAAATATCACTGTAAAGGTGTAAAACGTGTTTTATAATTATGAATTTTATCAGTGTTTATCGTTCTATATCAAAACATAAATGTCTGCCGAATTAAAACGACTTTTCCCTTGAAATTTCTTACATTTATTTCTTTACACGTTTTCATTTTAATCTTATAGCCTACTACAAAGTCAAAAAACCCCGCTCTAATGTACTAAACATTTGTATCCAATATGTTTATATATTCATATATTACGTAAGATAATTGTATGATTTATTTAAAGAAAAAAACATACTAAAGTCCTCCTTATAAATCTTACCTGATGTTCTAATTCAACGCATTATATATTCAGATAAATATTTGATATCAGGATTTAAGATGTTATCTACGCAAATTGCGTCGTAGTAGTAGTATGTAAAAAAAAACTTTCGACCATTGCAGTGGACACATTTGTTTTCACGCGCCTTTCGCCATTTGATGCAGCTCCTAGTAAATTTCGTAAATCGACTATCAAGTTTCAGCTAACAAAACCGCGTAGTTTAATAAATAATAATTCATTTTTTTTCATTATATATATAATGGTTAAGGATAAATACTAATTAAAATTATATCGTATAAATACATTTTAAAATACACAATACTTATCGATTATATTATCATTTTTAAGTTGACTAAAACGAAATTTGTTAATTTCACTAATGAATTCAAGAATTTACTTTGTTAATATTTACATATTTTGATCGAAACGATAAAATTATTAGGTTACATCAACATTTACAATAATACGAAATTTGACAATGCCGAGGTATTGAAGTCGTAAAGGAATTGGTCAAAAATTCTTACGATATATTTTATTCGTAATTAGTTTTTAAGTTTTAATTTTTAAAAATGATACAGTTTTCCAAACGATATTATCTATTATCGATATAAAACAACTAAATTTAAATTTGACAAAGAATGTCAATATTTTAAACACAATGTGTATTTTATAAATATAATAAGTAATAACATAGGAGAAGAGTTTTAACTATATTTCGGAAATTAGACGTATTAATTATACGACATTAAGATATCACATAATTGTAATTATGTATTGTCTATAAACCCATAAATAATTATGTCATAATGGTCAGCTAAAATAGTTCGCATTTAAATTATCGCAATTTTGAACGTGTCATAATAGTATTATACACGTGTATATTGAAGAGATACCTTTTAATAATTATTTTGGTCCAGAACTAATTTTACGTATACAATCATCTTATATATTACACGATAAATTATCGATCGACGGGATTTGGTAATATTGGTCGCTGTTGATTTTTTACTATTTTTATTTCGTGATGTATAAGGCTCCCATTATAACTTGAAAATAATGATGTTTTAACAAGCTCGGTATTTTGACATGTAGTCGAGTGATAAATGATAATGTCACGCACTACCTTATACGTTTTTATGGGTGCGAAAACCAAACGTGTCGGAGAAATTTAACGGGTTAACTTTTTCGTGATAGTCCAAATGGGTAACACATGTATAATATATATATATATAAATTGTTTCCGTGTAATTTAAACTAGTGGACTAAGCATACACATATATACGTATACTAAATTATCTACCTTGTTTGAAAGTATAAATACTTGACAATTTATATATATAAGATGACTCATTTTATATATATGCGTTAATATATATAAAATGAGTCATCTTTGAGAGAATTAAACGTTTTCAAACGAGTAATCGTAGAATTATATCATATTATGCCTGTCGAAATAACGAAATAATATAAACGTATTTTTAAATTAACCGGAAAAACATATTTGTTTTTCTACGTTGTATAGTAACACTATTCTATTAATTTTCGAAAACGTTTACAATTGAAATCCGTCATTTTATATAACATATTATTACCTGTATATATTATATATCTATCGAGTCGATCACGGTTTTTTTAGCGCGTAAAGCCTGGAGGTAGATCAATCTTTCGAACAGGATTGTTTTCTCTACCATATAGTTTTCGTCGATATTTAAGTGGCGATAAGATCAATGCGCTGACGGCTAGTAGCATTTATGACTAACTATTAAGCTATCGAAAACCTATAAAATATAAGAAATAATAAGGTTATATCGTATTTATATATAATACACTGAAATATTGGGTAAGCTACTTAGAAACATTAATATATGGATTATATATATAAATTTTTTATATTCCACCCCTTAAGGTTCAGATCAGCCTGACAACGAATCCATACATTTCGAATAATAATCGTATTCGTTAATCAAAAACTATTACCGAATAAATAATAATATTCTGTTAAAATCGTCGAACATTATAATTTTAAACAAAAGTGTTTTAAAACACTATTATTAATAATTTGCTAACCAGTTTCCTACTAAAAACTTACCTCTAAAATACCGTGTTAAAATTTGATATTTTACTAACGATATATACTTAACGACTTATAAATAATTTTGTTAACTGCGGGCTGCTAATTTCATAAACTTGTAAACCACTAAAACTGGTTTAGTGTTTTGTTCAAAAACTTATATAGTTATAACTTACGTAAGAATAATACAATAGCAATTTGTCATAATCATAAAGTATCGTTTGTGAATACCTGTTAGAAAACGTTCATAATCTGTTTTGGACGTTAAATTTGAGAGTTTTACGAATTGAGTTTTCACATCAGCGGTTTTTTCACACGTTCACCGACGAAAGAACTAATTAAGGGTCCTATTCTGCGGTGAAATATCTGTTTGTGTATACTTGACGACGACCCTATGGGCGGTACCTAATTTATGCGAAGTCAACACGTTGACCGTCGATTGTTCTTATTTTTATTTACCATAATCTTTATTTAGAGAACCTTAATAAAAACGATTTCGACAATCGAACTTTATGAATATATTTATATGTACGAAGAAACGTTGATATTCACTGTTGAAACTCACAGGTAATTTAACAATTAATACGTGCCGAGATAAAAGATTTATTAGTAAGGACATAAAATACAAATACATATATGGATTAACGTTTTATTTAAATATCACAATCGGGGAAAATAATAGGAATAAGACTAACGACGAAAACAAATTTAATAGAGATATATTTAAAAGTGAATGTTCATACACGCAGTTTTTTATTCTGACAATAAACGATAATTGTTAAAAAGAAATTATATTCGAATGTTCGCGAATGTAAAAAAATACATTAAAACTTTGTGGTAATATGCTCTTACAACATACTTGGGCTGTACAATGCCATTAATTAACGCGCTCGGACATACAAAATATATTTTTTATCAAAATAGGATGTATAAATAAAAACTTTAAAATTCCCATAGTATAAACGTTGTTGTATTTGTTTTTTTTTAGCCGATTAAAATCTAAATTAACAAATAATAATTATATTATACCTAGATAATCGTATATATGTAATCGAATCAACAGCAAATTTAACAATCATTTGGTAGACTTATGCAAATATATCTAATTATTTCAAAAAATGCATTATTGTGAAACTTTTCTCGTTTTAAAAATCAATGCCCAGGTACATTTATAAAGCAGTGATATTACTTATTTAAAAAAAATAATACCGATATAATGGTCTAAATTTTATAAATTACGTAATTTCAATAAATTTTGATTTTTAAAATGAAGTAAAATAAGTTCGCTAATTGACATTATTAACTCTTAAATCAGTCTTTTGATCAGATTCAGTGTCGAAGAGTGAAAAACATACCGGTAAATTGACGGGTACAGTGCATATAATAAATTAATTATCGTCGAAAAACAAACGAGATGTAAACACGTTGAATGATTAAAAAGCGTCGATGAACGATTACGTCCTACCGAAATAGCGTACCGAACATGCGTTACATTAAATGCCTGTTACACGATTTTATCGTGTGCACTTGTGTTGTTTCTGAATACTTCCAAAACGTATACGTATGTAATGTCATTAGTACGCTCATCAATCAACTCGCGCTTCTCATAGGAAATATATATAATATATACACGTGTTATCGGCGTCGCACTAATGATTTCCACCAGAGCCACCGCAACACATCTTCAATTTGGGAAACGTGCTTTATATGTACTTAAATGCGTGTGTGCCAGTACGTACAGATCATGCGGGATCATCTGCAACTAATTCTTTCACCGAATATATATGTGTGTGTGTGTATGTGCGTGTGTATAAATATAAGGTCTTGAAATAATATATATAATTTTTAAAGCGCACCTGTCGAGACAGTGCGTATATAACATCAAGGACAAATTACGTTTAATTTCGAGAGTCCTCTAACTGCAGACTGTAGTCTAATCGTCATATTAAATTTATGTAAATAGGTATATATATATATATATATATATATATATTACGTACGTACTTTGATTAATTATTTTGTCTATTGTGTTCATTCGATAAAAAAAATTAGCCCTTGCCGCGAAAATAACTTAAGATTATTACTACATACATTATGATAGTTTAAACACTTACGTATCTATAAACAGTAATATTATTAAGTTTTTTTTATTCCGTCTGTTTTTTTTTGTATCATATCAATTATGAAGTTGTTTAATGATTTATGATAAACAAATAATTTAATTATTGATTATCGTTAATTGAATAGAATATGTATTATACGCCTGTTTATAAGCAATATATTAAATAATAATAATTTAATCATTGAAAAATGTTAAATTCCGTTTAAATAAATTACGTTTAACCCGAGAATTTGATTTTGAAATCATAAAAAATAATGTTCTTTTTTATAAACGCGCTATAGATATATAATATCGTTTGATTATTAAATTGTTTTAGTTATACATAAATAATTAAATAGCTTTATTAAAAAAAAAATATATATATATATATAATACGTAATTAATATAAATGTTTTAAATTAAATCAGTTTTTTCTATTTCATTCCGAACAAATGATAATTGCGTAATATAACGTATGTTTATATAATAAAAAAATAATATATATATATATATAGTTTGTTGATAAGTATAAAGTACAAAAGCGGTGATAAAAATTGTATTGTATATAAAAAAAAAGAAAAACGTGTGCACAAAGTCCAAATTTTTTTTGTTTTGTTTTGGCATCAGTACACTATTGCAAAAGTATACCAAAAGATAATAAACAGTCTATGAATGTATATATATATATATATATATTGTTAGCAAAATATTAACAATAGCTTACGTTGAAAATGGATAAAAAACAATAATATATATATATAATGAATTATAATAAAAATCCATGTAGGCGTCGTATTTCTCATAAACTTGTCTCTACATATATGACGATATATATATATTTACCCTTACGGCATTTAAAGTCGAGGACATCATCATCAGTCGTTCATAAAAATAAAAATATTACACACACACACACACACGTGTATATATATATATATATATAGGTACATAAAACTAATCCGAATGTGTGAGAAAGATAAAGTAGAAAAAAATAAACGTAAAAGGTTAAGCCGCGTCGAAAAGTAAATTGAAAAGTAACCGCATATATATAGGAAAACAATTTAATAAAACCATTTATTCACACCGCCCTATATGGTTAGCCGAATGATTAGCAGCGCGACGGTTCAAGCGGTGATGTATATAGGTGCTGGGGTACTACACACATACACACACACACACACACGCACACATACATACATACACACTAACGGTCTTATTGTTGTTTTCTTAATTAAGTCTTCAGCCCGTTTCGGCGCACACCAGAGGCTTATTGTATACGCCGACAACCATCATCGCAGACACTGCGGCGTTATTAATGTGTTACATGGCACTTCATAATACACGCGCACACCTTATTCTTTTTCCCACTCGCTCGCTCGATTTACCTTTCTCTCTCATCACGTCTAATCTCGTACGCGCGCGCGGTATACACATACATTCACCAGACAATTCTTTCAAGTCACTTTACACGTACATACATTTCAATATATATGTGCATAATATTTTCCTGTTCTCTCATACGCATAGAACCGGTTAATTATCGTCTCCCCTCACCTCTCCGCAATATCACCGCGTTAATCAATATTATCGCGTAGTCGATTTCGTGTTTATTTTTTAATTACACTGTCGTCGTCGCGTCTCTGTTCAATCGCTGCCGCAGCTTGAGTATTCAATTTGACGTTCCTTATAATATATATATATTTTTTTTTTTCTTTAATTCCTAATCATCCTTATTACATTGAAAGAATAAAACGAAAAAACATTCAGTACGCTCAATAAATATAAATATATGTGTATATACATGTAACAAATAAACACGACATCGATTTAGTGTTACTTATATTATAAAATATAGAGTACAATTCAAACCATAAGTACGCGAAACATTTTTCGTATTTCGTGTATAAATAATATAAACAAAATTAATTGTGATAATGATTTTACGACGTTCGTTCAAAATAAATATAATATCATTTATAGGTTGTAAATATATTGTTTCCACGATTATTGAACAAACAATTTACATTTACAAT